>LPNX010076014.1:239909-310625 GCA_001517045.1 Pseudotsuga menziesii
TACCAGGAAGCTCAGTCGAGGAGAACTGGGGGCCATTCTGATATGATTGCTGGGATGTGTTCCCCTCATGATCAGATATGAGTGCATGCCCTTCCATCATTATGAGCAGGATGTGTTCCTGCCTGGATGGATGTAAGTGCTGAGCCTTGTCACAGATGATAGTAGGTGTGTCCTATCATGTTGGTGGTTGTAAGTGCTGAGCCATTTCACAGATGATAGTAGGTGTGTCCTATCATGTTGGTGGTTGTAAGTGCTGAGCCATTTCACAGATGATAGTAGGTGTGTCCTATCATGCTTGTGACTGTAAGTGCAGTGCCTTTTCATAGATGGTAGTAGGGGTGTCCTACCATGCTGGTGATTGTAAGTGCGGAGCCTTTTCACAGATGGTAGTAGGTGTGTCCTACCATGCTGGTGGATGTGAGCGCTGTGCCTTTCCACAGATGATAGTAGGTGTGTCCTATCATGTTGGTGGTTGTAAGTGCTGAGCCATTTCACAGATGATAGTAGGTGTGTCCTATCATGCTTGTGAATGTGAGTGCTGGGCCTTTCTGGTGGGATTGTAGTTTACTACATGATCAGATGTGAGTGCTGGGCGTGCCTTTCTGACGAGCAGGTCAGATGTAAGTGCTGGGTGAAGACCTACATGAGGGTAGGCCTACAACCAGCATGAAAAAGGGCTGGCTCTGTAGAACTTCCTATGAAGAGAAGAATCATGAGATAGCACCAGTGTTGATCTAGATCGAGTGATGATCCAGATCCAGTAATGATGATCCAACAGTGATGATGATCCAGATCGAGTGATGATCCAGATCCAGTCCAGTGATGATGATCTAGATCGAGAGATGATCCAGATATAGAGATGATGTTCGATGATGGTCCAGATCGAGAGATGATCCAGATCCGATGATGACTTGAAGACGAAGATGACTTGAAGATGAGATGATCCAGTTGATACAGAGAAGAAGACCAGTGCTGAAAATTGTGTCGAAAGAATACCTTCCTAGTTAAGAGGGAGTGTTGATGTATATGTAACTTCAGAATGTATTCTTCTATGTATCTTATATATTGTAACCCGATGTTTATTCTGGGATGTCTCTATTATGTATTTGAGTGATGTGGTCATGCCTCTATGTTCCGATCGGGAGGATTAATAATGTAATCAAGTCATATCAAGTCATTAGGTAAGTCCCCACAGTTTCGGGGCACTTGAGTTATTATACACTAATTAAGGTGTAGGATCAAGTAGTAATCATTAGGTTGAGCCTACGTGTGAAAAGGAAATTCAAGTGAACGGATGAATATAAATAGAGAGTGAGAGTCTCTCTATTTATCACTTGTGAAATACATCACTTGCTCTCCCAAGTGTGGCGCACTACTGGAGAAGGAAATTTTGGGACTAGACAGAAGACAGAAGACTACTACTGTTTTGGGAGATCTCTTACTGTTTTGGTGTTGATTCTATCTTAGAGGAAGTTGCAGGGTTTTCTCCTTTATGGTTTCCCGAGGAAAACTCTTTGTGTCTCTTGTCTCTTGTGATGTGCTTGTTATTCTCTCAGGGAAAAGATCCTAAGATCATAATGCTAGCTTAAATGTGATGAAAAACTAACATGATTTAATAATATTCTAGCAGGATCTATAAAAGTGAAAGGAAAAGCCATCGAGACTCGGAGCTTTATCCGGCTCCATTGCGCAAATGACTTCCATAACTTCCTGTCCAGAGAAAGGTTCCAATAGAGCTTTATTATCCTCTGAGCTGAAAAGTGAAGGAATATTTTCCAAGAAGTCAACATAACCCTCTTCATCAGAGAGATCATCCTCCTAAAACAATAGTTGAAAATGAATTCTGGCAGCTTGCTTCAAATGAACATGACCTTTAATAGATGCTCCCTCCCCTATGGAAATTTCATAAATATGGTTCTTTGACAATTTGGATCTGCATTGTCGATGGAAGAAGGATGTATTTTTGTCTCCTGCCTACAACCATAAGCTTCGGGATTTCAGCCTTAGAAATTCCTCTTCTTGTCTGAAAGCTTGAGAGGTATTCAATTGGGTAGACTGTTCGAGAGCTAGCTGGTTTTTAGTTATTTCTCTTTTTTCCATTTCAAATTGAAATTATGATAATTCAATAACTCTAGGTTGTCTTTTGCTAGTTGGTGTGATTTAGGGTTTTTAATCCAATTTTTCAGCGAAAACTTGGTGTTTTTAAGTTTCTGTTCCAAAACATAAAAGGGAGACCCAACCACATACTGCGTCCAATCTTGAACCATAGTGTCAAAGAATCCATCTCTGTCGATCCATAAGGGTTGAAACGAAAAGGAATAGGCACAAGATCTTCCTCCTCTTCAATCAAAAGGGAAATTGGATGATGGTCGGATGATAATTTGGGTAAGATATTTGAAGAAATAATAGAGTTACCGTCCAACAGAGAGCTTCTCGCCAAGAATTTGTCTAGATGTGCAGCTATTTAGGCTACCCCTATTATATTATTTGACCATGTATAACGACCCTTCGTTAGCTTAAAATAAATTAGATCCTAGGTTTCGATCAATGATTCAACTGAATCTTGAAAGAAATATTTGCCAACAACTCCACCTTTTTTTTTCATTTGGGGCTAACGTTATGTTGAGATTCCCAACTATAATGGAGTTTGAGGGAAAATTGACATCAAAGAAATCTGCTAAAGACTTCCAACACTCTTTCTTTTACACGAAATTAACAGGGACATAGAGGTTGAATAGAGCCAAAGTGAGCTTACTTAATATATGGAACAATTCAATAAATATCCAATGTTGAGATACAAACCATCTATTAAGGTGAAACTTTTCTTCACTCCATAGAGTAGTGAGACCCCCACAGGTGCTTCTAGCACTGAAAACCTTACCAGAGTTCAATTTCCATTTAGAATTTCTTAAGAGAAGTAGATAATCTTCATCAATCTTGGTCTCTTGAAGCAGGAGAAGATCAGAACCTATCCATTTTTAGTAAATCTTTAATTGCATCAGCTTTGAATGGATTCCCCAGACCCCTGCAATTTCAAGAGGTTAGTTGCATTAATTGCTTGGGTGGGAGGGAGTTGTTTCTCCCTTTAGAGGTCTTTTCCTTTTTCTCTCACCATAAGACATTTCAATAGTGGATTGACTTCCTTGCATCTTCAATCTTTTAGCCTCTTCTTCCCTATATTCCTTTTTAGATTTCCTGCCAGCCTTTTTAGAGAGTTTATCAATGGAATCATCACTAGAAGAACCTGATCTATGTATATTTTTCTTCCTATCCATATCTGCATATGAAGGAGATGATTTAGCTCCAATAGGGGAAGGAATATTTGGATGCAAGAATTCATCATCTATGAGCAATTCTGAGCTAACTGCTACAGATAATAGGCTTGAACTTGCTTTTGGAATATCAACATTCTCCTGAGAATGATGTATTTCTCCTTCTTCTAAGTTACCTATATCTTCAGAGAAGTTTGAATCAACATTGTTGTTAGAACCTATATTAGCATGTTCTACTTTTGATTCAGCTTCAATATCTTGTACATGTTGCAGTTCTCCTTCTTCTAGGATGACCAGATTCTCCGTGGAGCTCAAAACAACAAATTTATTTGAAGCTGTGATAGTTTCAGTTGCCTATACATTCTTCCCTTATGCATGAATTCCATTCTTAACCTTTCCTTCATTACCGATCTTTCTTTTGGTTTGATTGCATTGACCTCATTTTTGAATTTGAGTCCACTGAGGATTTTCTTTTTTAAGATCATCTTTTGATCTTTTTTGACAATTTCTGGTGAAATGGCCATAGTCATGGTAGAAGCAACACTTAAATGGGATTTGTTCGTAATCTAACTCCTATATATAATACCAATCAACAACTATTAGGTTAATTGCCTTAGGCAGACCATGTTCCAAGTCTACCTCAACGTAGATTCTGGCACAAGAGAACTGATCTTTCCTTTCATCCCTGTCAATGTATTTACCGAGCTTGTTTCCAATGGCTTCAAGGGATTATGGAATCCAGCAATGCAAGGGAAAGTGGGGAAGTCTAACCCAAAGAAGATCTGATGATGGAACGCCTTGAGTGGGGTCAAAGTCTGGGCTTTATTTGTTCAAGTAAAGCCCTCGAGGGCCCATAAAGTATGGACCATTATGAAAGATGAGGTCACGATCATTTGCAGAGTCAAAAACAAATACGTAATACCCTCTTCCTACAAAGTGACTTCTAATTCCTTCAGATACTAAGGGTCTCCAGTTTCTTTGCACCCATCCATCTATAGCCTTTGGAGATGGCCAGAGCCTTGTGAATTTCCCAATTAGGCCACGCTCAACAAGGCTTAAAGCAGATAAACAAGTCCTTTCTCCTGGAAGTTCCACTGATGGAATGTCGGCTTTCTTTACACATTTCTACAAAGGGCCTCCCTTCCTCTTTCCACAGGAAGCTATCAACCTTTTGAAGGCATCAAATTTCGATGGAATAGGTAGGGGAGGATCCCTCTCGGATTCCATGGGGCACCAGAACAACAACCAAATGCTAGAGGCTCTGTCCACAGCTTGAAAGTCAAGATAATCAGAGCCCTACACTCCAGCAACACCCATGGTCTCCAACGAACAGAAGGCAGATATTGGAGCTTTGCAATAAAAACTATTTGGAGTCAAAGTATTTTGAATCCACGAGAACCTCCGAAGACAAGGTCAACGAAGCTGCTGAGAAGGCCCCGGCCCTCCCAGAAACTAGATCAAGAAATTTAGAGAGACAAAGGACAACAGAGCTAAAAATGAACGAGTCCCCCAAATATCGAAGCAACCCTCAGTACCACAATGCACCGAAGAAATCAGAGAGATGAGCAGCAATCCATGTGACATCCATTAAAGAAACAACCTGTAAGAAGAGGAAGAAATCGACACAACCAAGGAACACACTCCTAGGAGAACAACTGCGAGATCAAAACATAGAAGTAAACAACGCCAGGGAGCCTAAGGAAGCCTCCCAACACAGAGCAGTGCTGCAACAAAGGAATCCTTGGAGAAATGGCAAGAAGCCTCGCATCAGCAGACTATATGCAAAAACATGGACATAACAACAATGCAAGGAAGATCCAAAACTGGCATGCAGATCCAACAATCAGAACTTCCAATGAGTGGAAAACCAGGGTCGAGAGCTGCAAGAAGTTCAGAGAACCAAGCCTGCAAAAAAATTATTTTGAATATCTTCTTGGAGTGCAAATCGGGTTCCAAATTCTTATCTTATACATTCCAATGAGCCCTATCTTAACTTACTCGGTTCATTCAGTAAATTAATAATACCTTTATAATTTAATAAATTAATAATACCCTTTGATCAATCGCCTTTATAGCATTTAACTTAGTAATGGAACAATTTAGCAGTTTCACTCATGATTTTCATAATGGACAGATTATTATTAGTAATTTTAGTTTAATAATAAACATAAACATAATAATAATAATAATAATAATAATAATAATTAATTATTATTATCACAATTAATACTAATACTAATAATAATAATAACAATTGGTTGTAAATATCAATATCAAGATTTATTTGTTTAATTGCTGAGTATCCTAACACTGGTATAATACACTTTTATCAATAAACAAGGTACGCTTAATGGTTTAATTAATCACATTTAACAGTTAAATAGTACAATTTTCCAAGGTTAATGTTTATCAATGACACTTCATATTGACGACACTTATCTTAATTGATTATTAGAATGTTTACATATAATTAATGATATCTTAATTGAATTGTTTTACACATATCCATTAACTTAACATTCATTTTCTAAACTTGATTAATGCATAATTAATATATTTACCTACTACAACTTATCCAATTATTCAACGTGTTAAGTATTTTCATATCGATACTAGCATACATGTGCAAAATGTGCATGTGTGGCATGCGTATGCACAAGTCAGATATGCACTATAAACAAACACCATCCCACCTTTGCATACCTGCTAACTAATAATAATAATCCCCCATGCAGAAAGAGAAATCATATATATTTTTAACACTCTTAGTTATTTAACAATTAATCCCTTTTATGATTTCATATCCTTATATTTATGTAGGTTTACATTAGTTTAATCAATCAAGTACAAGGAAGGGTACCTACTACCACTAATTCAGTATCAAGGAATACCCAACCCTCAATAGTACTAACTAACACATCCTCCCATCCTAACCTATGTCCACATCCTCCCTATCCTTCCTATGCTAGTATAGAAGTGGATGCCTGCTTCACCGAACTGACCACATAAGAGCCTCATAGCAATAGCGTCAGCTGAAAAATAGACCTAACCTCTCCTAGAAGGAATCTAAACATCATCATCACAACAACTTGGGGAGCGTGTCTCATCATCACCCTCCCATGACCTCAGGTATCATAATAACATAGGGTGGGAAATACATCCTTCCCTCTCAACATACTAGGTATATACCTTATCAAATCGTTCTTTGCTACTATCAAGATTATTGGAATGTGTCATTGTATCATCAATTTCGTAAATAAGGCTCTTTTCAAAATAGTTACTACACCACACTTCATATCAATTTATCCGATTATTACATAGCCCATGTTTCATGCATATTATTACTTTGCAAACATATTCATAACAATATATTCATTCAATCATTCATTGGTCCATATCATCAACATCATTTCCTTTCATCACATAAAATCATTAAATCATTCACATCATGGATTGGTACCCACATACCACATCATATATATATCACATTTTATCAAGGACAACCATTAAACATACACTGATGATTATGAAAGAAGGGAATCTCATGATAACTATGACATAGTAATTGCATAAACATAATCATAACATCAGAATCATAGTATTAGCATAAGCATAGTAACATCATAAACATAGTAGCAACCTATAATCATATATAACATGCCAAAAGATAGCTCACTCAGTCTAGCTGAGTCCAACAGATAATGAGCAAATACAGTGCAATATGTTTGACTGATAAACATGCCTAGTCAAAATATGGGGCATTACAATGGGGGACATTTTCCTACAAAGTCATTCCCTTTGGACTCAAAAACATAGGAGATACCTTTCAACGAGCCATTGCATATGGTTTTAATGACCTTGCTAATATCATTCTAGCCTTCTTGGATGACTTCATAACCAAATCTATGAAAGGCATAGACCACCTTCAGGACGTGCACACCATCTTTACTCAATGCACTGGATATACTATTTGGATAAACCCCCTCAAATGCGTATTATGTGTCACTACCAACCATTTATTTGGATTCATTGTCTCGCAAGTCGGGATCACCTTCAACCCTTCAAAATTTCAGGTTATCATGGACTTACAACCCCCACGAACGTGACACCAATTGTAGAGCATCCAAGAAAAAGCCAAGTTTTTTTGTCACTTTGTCCCAGATTATGCCACATAGGCCCATGGAATTCACTTCACCTAATCCACAAATACATCCCCTTCTAGTGGGATGACCACACCCAAAGTATTTCGAAGCACTAAAATAGGCGCTAGTCTTCGCACCATTGATTTCAGCACCAAAATTCGACAAAGATTTGATTCTTTACGTATCAACATATTCCTACATTGTGGCTAGCGTTCTTGTCCAACAAGCTGATGGTAGTAATGAACACGTCATTTATTACATCAAAAAAACATTGGCAGACCCTCCACTCAAATGCACTCAAGATGAGAAGCTCGCATTAGATTTCATCATTTCCATGCAGAATTTAGACCATTACATATTACCTTGCAAAACCATGGTTATCATTGACTCTAATCCTATGCAATACATACTTAACTGTTGTCTCATCAATAAAAAGTTTTCACAATGGATTGTAATCCTCCAAGAATTCGATATTGAGTTTATCACTCCCAAAATAAAAAAGGTCTTAGCTCTTGCCGAGCTTATTGCAGACCTCCCCATTGCTATGTTAGGAAAACCAATAAACCACCAATAACTTAACGAGCACCTTTTCAACATCACTAGTGATGACCCTTGGCACTATGTTATACTGACTTACCTAAAAATTTAGAGGTTTGTCCCTTACATTTCTCGTGATGACAAACTATGCATTTTCTACCAAGGCTTATGGTAACTACTCCTTGGAGATGTCCTCTATCGGCGTGGTGTAGACACCATTTTGTGATGTTGTTTTTCTCATAGCAAGGCATAACACATACTTAACAATTACCATAGTTGTGCTTGTGTTGGCCACCAGTCCGGCTAGTCCACCTCCCAAAATATCCTCCGTGCTAGATGCTTTGGGCCATCCATCTTGAAGGATTGTGTTTACATTGTCAAAATATGCGCCAACTGCCAGGTTTTCACTTGCAAAATGCGAGCTCCCCCAACTCCCCACCATCATGTCATCGTCGCAGTATCCTTTTGGAAATGGGCCATCGACTTCATGGAATGTCACCCAACCACCACTCAAGGTCACCAATACATCTTCATTGTGGTAGACTAATTCATAAAGTGGGTGAAATCCATGCCTACGTTTAAGTGAAAATCCATTACTGTTGAACAGTTCTCTTTAACCATGTTATCACATAGTTTGGTGTCCCAAAAAATTTAGTATTGGACAATGGAAAACAATTCCATGATCAAAATTTGAGGATTTATTGTCCCTACTAGGTTTCAAACTTGACTTCTATACCCCTTATTAGCCCCAAGCCAACATATAAGTTGAAGCCATGAAAAAAGTTCTCAAAACTATGCTACAATGCACAATCTCTAATAGCAAGTCTAGTTGGAACCACATGCTCTTTCCCTCCCTATAGGATTATAGAACCTCAATCAAAATTAGTATTGGATTCATGCCATTTCACTTGGTACATGGGGTTGAGGCCTTCCTCCTTATCAATTTCCATATCCCTACCCTCCAATCAGTCGTCAAATTGTTACCTGACACCACAACATTGGAACAACGGTAGTTTACCTTGTAACACCTCGATGAAGAATGGAGAGATTCACTCCAGCAAAAAAAATCCTTGAAACTTCTATCCAAAGCATAATATGACCACTGCGTCTTCCCACGTACCTTCATCTACGGAGACTTTGTTCTAGTATTCAATGCTAGAAAAGACTCCAATCTTGGAACATGAAAGCTAGTGACTAAGTGGAATTTCCCTTATCTCATTCATTGTTGTCTCCCCAATGGGGGATATGTGTTGCAAGATTCCACATCAACATCAAAAGCCTTGTTAATGGGCTATATTTGAAGCATTTTTATCCATAACAACAAGCACCCCACAAGTGCACCATGTTTTGAGCTATTATTTCTGCATTAGACATACCATTTTCATATCCTTTACTATACTTGGGTATGCCCATCATGTGTGCAGGAGGACTCTCAGAACATAAACTTTACAACCACCACCGACAACGATGAAAATATTTCACTTAAGGTATTATCATAGAATTGGCCTCTTGGCCATCATTCTACCTCTGATAAGCCCAACCGTACTATAATTTTTTTTGTATAAGAACGAGACTCTACCCCATATAGTCAACAATATCCAAGTCTTGATGTGCCATCAACGTCACTACTGAGGAGAAATCTGTTCTCCCCATGGGTGTTTGGTCACAACTAACCTTGTCATTATTAGACACCCATGATGTCGATCACCTTGTAAGTTTGGGGAATTTGGTTCCCGAAGAAAACAACTTTCCTGAAGCCAATTATTTCATAGTTGGGCAGTTACTCCCCTACCTCAAGCAATACAACAAAATCAGATTCCTTGGCACCCTCTATGACTAATATTTATCATTACCTTCTCATACCCCTATGAGAATTCACCCCTGTTCAAATATTCTTCGTATCATCACCCCCAAGAAAACAATGATCCCCCCTCCCCAAGAAACAACCGATCCTATACAATTGTTCCTACGGGAACACTCTGAATAACATTGATTGATGAAGCACTCGTCTCCGTGTTTGGAAACCAATTCCCACTTCATCTTGGAAAAGGTTCCCCATCCCACTCAAAACCATGGGAATCCCACCCATCATTAAATTAACTCACCAAAAAGCGTGGGAGTCCCACCCATGATAAAAATTAGTTCCCCAACATGCCAAAAACGGTGGGAACCCCACTAAATATTCTTTATGAACAAATAGTTCCTTGATACTCTCAAAATCAAAGGAACCCAACCAACCATTCTTCTGGAAGCAACACCTTGGTCTTCGTTGATTGATGTAGTTGAGTCCCTAGATCCCCAACATTAGTAGTTTTGCTAGTCACTGCTACCCTCAATACTGTGTCTCGAGTAAAGCCCTTCATTTGCATTTTCTCTCCTTTCATTACCCTATGATGCTCTATTATGAATAATGTTGATGTCAGTTACTCCCCAAGTTTACATTGATCGAAGGAAGTTATGATCCCCACACTTACCATCCATTCATGTGTCAAGTCAGCCAGTCCCACAAATTGGTTACAGCATGATCTTGATTCGCAGGACAAGACCTTGTCTTGTCACAATTCTTTAGTTGTCTGACGCCAAATTGTCATATTCTAAGAGTTGAAGTAGTTACAGTGGTGCCTTGGGATTCCTTTAAATCACTACAAGGAATTGCCTCAGATTGAGTAAGGAGAGTCATCAGTGATCCTTAACCTAGAATTCTTCCCGATGCTTGACATCAACACCTCTAATCATATCAGTGGGAGTCATACATTTTAAAGTGAGTAGTGTTCACATTTGAAAATCATGGTAGGAACATCTCCAGTATAGTGTAGTCCTCTTTCAGTGGCTTCACCAACATTTTGGGCACCCACCCCTGTGGTCTTCTTTAAATTATAGACAGTTTCGCTTCTTCAACACTGGCAATATCAGTTATAGGTTCTTATACTCTCACATAGTTTGAGGCCACCTTCATTCATGTCCTAGAAGTTTATGAGAGATCTCATATCACATCTCGATTTGAAGTTCACATATCCAAGGTGTTGTATATGATTGACCATTGGGAAATATATGAAGTGGTTTGGCATCTATGGGTTGTTGGAGTTTACATATCTTACCCCGTCTTTCATTTTATTTAGTTTAGTTTTTATTTCTTTTGCTTTGTTCTATTTTCACTAACAACCACTTGTATTATCACTTGGAACACTCACCCACACCCACACCCACACCCACACCCACACCCACAAAGGGGCACCTAATACTGATGCCTTGCTTCAAACTAAAAGGCCTTTCTTGTAACCAAGTGGGAAGAAAGCACTCTTGTGCAATATTTCCCACAACATGAATGCTTAATTTTCACCTGCTCAAGTCCTTCAATCAGAGGCTTGTATTCATGCCTTATTTGCATGCATGAAATGGATATGTGTTACTATGTTTGATTGAGAGTTATCTTCCAGAGTTTTCATGGCCGAAGAAGTCCAAGGTCAAAAGGGGGAAATCATATAATAAAATGGTGTTAAAACAACATGTTTGGGACGATTTCCAAAGTAACGAAGTACCGACGCCAAAATGTTGACTTTGGCATTGGCATGTTTCTGATGGAAGGATCAGTTTTGTGGTCCCAACTTCCATTCCCGATGCCGGGATTATCGGAGTGGGAAAGTTGGGGAAGTTTTTCTACAAGTTAGTTTGTGGTTCCAAATCCAGACTCCCAATGTGCAGAAGGCAGTAGTCAGAGTCTATAAGTTAGAGGTTGTTTGTTGGAAATCAGTTTGTGCTTTGGAATTTCGACTGTCGATGTCGAAAACATCGGAGTCACCAAGTCAGGGTGGTTTGTTTGGAAATAATTTTTTGGTTCTGACTTCTAACTCCTGATGTTAGGAACATCAAAATCTGGAAGCCAAGCTTGGTTGTTTGAAGACCCGTTGTCTGTTCTAACTTCTAACATTCAATATCATAAATAGATAAGTTGGCAAGTCGGGTTAGTTTCATTGGGAACCTGTTTTGTGGTTCCGACTTCCGTCTCCTGATGTACATAAGGTAGTAGTCGTAGTTGGTAAGTCGAAGGTTATTGGTTGAGACCTGTTGGGTGGTCTCGGTTTTCAACTCTCGACATATAGAATATAGTACTCATAGTTGAGAAGTTAGGGAAGGCCCATTAAAGAGTCAGTTGAACTTTCTAATTTTTGATTCCCGATGTCAAAATAGTTGGTAAGTATTGGAAAATTCAGAAAGGTGAAGAAACATCAACAAGTTGGAATTTATCCATTGGAAGTGGAATTTGATAGTCAATATTGCTTGTAAGGTTAATTAAAGATGATTAACCCAACTTAATGAATGATTAGGCAATCTATCCTATGGATGTTTACGTTTCTATATTGTTGGTATCCGTTGGGCGAAATTTGGAAGCCTAATTTTGTGTAATTCTCCCTCCTATAATATGTTTGGTTGAGAGGGACATGATCAAATTGTATCAGAGCAAGAAAGCTTTCCATAACGATGTTGGAATGAGTTTCCCATCATCTCAAAAGGCCATCGAGGTGACCATGGAAATGATAGTTTCTCAGAGATGGCCACAATATAACCTTGGATTTTTGCAGATTCTATATGGGTTTCCACCACCATATAAGTTTGTCCAACAAAATTTATTTATGCTAAAACTGTGTAACCAAGCTTGCTGGTGCAATATTTGAAAGTAAATTTTTTTACCAAACCAATACATCCTTGGATTCTAGGTTAAGGCATATGAAGTTAGACACTATTTTGTCCACAAATTGAGACAATCCCATAGTGTTTTACATTCCAAATCTAGAAAGAATGGAAATCTCCATTTAAAAAAACCCCATCTTGAGGAGACTAAGCTTGAGCATTGGAAACAAAAAATATTCTAGGTATGAAGGGTTGGCCTTAGATTGTTTGAGAGCCTATATTCATCAATATTCAATCCAGGCTATGGATCCTCTATAGTCCATTCCATGATGAGTGGGAAAGCATAAACTAGATATTTCCACATTATTGAGTCATTTTTGTAGGATTTGCGAGGATTACAAAATCATTCTTCCATGGAAGATCCTGCAATGTATCTAACAATTCTTCCCCACAAAGAGTAGTTGCAAGTAAGATGCCCAAGGGTTATGGTTTCTAAGTTTTGACTAAATATAAGAGGTTTTTTTAATCTCAAACCTCCCAATTCTTTGGGTTGTTCCACCTTTTTCCATCACCAGTGGAATTCCCTCAGAGTTATGATTTCCAAACCATAATAATGTGAATATTTTCTTCTTTATTTTTGATATTATATCGTTTGGAATATAGGTTACTAAATCCCAGTAAATTGGAGTGCTTTGAAGTATTTCTTTGATTAAAATCAGGTGTTACCAAGCAATAAGAACCAATTATCCCCAAAAGATATCATTTCCTCAATATTTTTATACAACCAAGTCCAATCTAAATAGGAGTATGAGTTCAGATTTAATACAAATCCTAGATACTTGAAGCCTTTAGACATATTCTTGCATGGGAATGAGAGAAGAGCGTCCATCTTGATAAGAGATTATTAATGTAATTTTTTTTATGAAGGAGGTATGAATTGTCTAAATTTATATACATACCATTAACTTTACCATAAATATCTAAAATACCTTTATAAGATTTAAATTCTTCCAGAGAACCTTCTTAAAAAATAAGGACATTTTCTACGAATAAAAGATGAGTTATGACTTCAAATAATGACACTTTGATTTCTTTGATGAATCTTGAGGACTTTCCATGAGAAACAAGCTTGCTAAGGGATTCTACAATCACAAGAAAAGAAACAAGGAGAGAGGAAACCCTTGGTGTAAGCCTTAGGTCAGATGAAAAAATTGCAATGGGGAACCATTGATTAATATTACAAAAGAGGATCACTGGATGCAACCCATGATCCAATTCACTGTGTCCGAAGAAATGGCTAATTTAGTGAGAAGAAATATTGGAAAGGTCCAACTTACTTTATGGTATTACTTGGACAAATTGTTTTTGAGAGAAAAGGCCTTCAATTTTGAATAAACTATAGAGTGCAACGTTCCTTGGGCTAGAAAATTTCAGGAATCTGCCACTTATGAAAAAATATGAACTTTTATTCCGAGATTATGTCTCTTAAGTCTATCTTGATACGTTGAGCAATGAATTTTTAGATTAATTTATTTATAACATGTTATAAGAAGATATTGGACGAAAATATTCTAAGAACACTGAGCGTTGCTTCTTTACGAAGATATTGACGAAAATATTGGATTAATTCTAGAGAGTAGAATTCAAAGAGCCTAAAACTTAACCCGACTGTTGCGACTCTCTAACGAATTTAAGGAGATCTTCTTTAAGAAGGTCGAATAATCCAATATAGAACTCCACTATGAGCCCATTAGGCCCTTGTATTTTTCCTCTTTGGAAGGAAAAAATGGTGTTTTCTGTGTTAATCCTATGTTACTTATGTGTCTAGCATTATATACATATCCTATGTTATTATTTTAGGAAAGATATGACGAACCTCCAAACTTGAATAGATCATCTTGGTGTTTCTAAAAAAAATACTTAAAATGACGAACTCCCACAGCCACTTTATCGTGAAAGGATTGGAAAATTTTTTCCTTGGGGATTTTTTTTGTTTGCTCCAATGCCCTTTGACTGGTGTGAGAAACCATAATATATGGGCATGCAAGCCGTCAAAATCACCCGGGGATCGCACTCGTCCTGGGTCGCACCAACCCTTATCTTGGTTGGATTTAGATGTCACCTCCCAGAAGCAGAAGGCTTTGATCTTGAGATGCCTTGAAAAACAAAACCCGTATTGACGGTTTTCTCTAATGGAATTTGAATTTCCTTTAGAGATTATTAATTCTAATAGTTTATTGATATTTCTTCTATGGGAAGCAAAATGAAAAATTTGGTATTGTTATATTCCTCAAGATCTTCCTCAAGAATACAAAGGGTGAAACTTTTAAGCCTCCAGGAGGCTTCCTCCTTTGATAACAGATCTTGTCTTTGTTCCTCAAGAGACATTAACTCTAAAACATCATACTCAGAGAAAAATCTTGTGTTATTCTCCTCATATAAAAGCTTTATCTTGTTTTTGACTTCTTTTAGCAAAGATTGTTCTTTTTCTTTGAAATTCTTAGCCTAAGATTTTAAAAACAATTTGATTTTTGACTAAATTCTCTACTAACAGTTATAGTGGGAACCCTTGAAGTCTGCATAACTTGGAAGAATCAGTTATAGTGGAGGATATGGTAAGGGTAACTCCTTGAATTTATGCATCATTGGATAACTGTCGGGTATACCATTAATCAACAATGGTGGAAGTTGAAGGTAGGATTGCTAAGAAATATATTTCCATTTTGATATATACAGGATCTACTCATAGTTATGTTATTCTAAATGTGGTTGAAACTTGATCTCTTAGAAAAGTGCAGCATGGAAATTCTTGGCTAGTTCAATTAGCCACTAGCACAAAGAGAAGAGCAAGTGAGGTAGTGAGGGAGTGCCCCATAGATTTGAATGGGTTCCTCACAAGAGTAAATGTGAATATCCTACCATTGGGCTTATGATGCTTTTATCAATATGGATTTTTTGGAAAATCATAGGGTCAAGGTAGGCTTATATGAAAATATCCTTGAATGCATTGATGAAGAGGGAAGGCCAAGAGTGGTGAAAGGGATCCCTAAGCAAGTTTCAGTAAGGCATAATTTGGATTTGTAGTTAAAGAAGTTTTGCAACAGAGGTTTCCATCTATATGTAGCCCAAGTATTAGATTCATTAGAAGAAAAATTTCCAAGGATAGAGGATTAGCAAATGTTGCAAGAATTTAAAGATGTGTTTCCAGATGAAGTATCAGGATTACCACCAAAAAGGGACACCGATTTCACAATAATTCTTATTCCAGGGGAAATGTCAGTTTCCAAATATCTTGATAGAATGAGCATGCCAGAGTTGGTAGAGTTGAAGATACAACTACATGAATTAATGGACAAAAAGTATATCAAGCCAAGTGTGTCTCCTTAGGGAGCACCAATGCTATTTATCAAGAAGAAATGTGGGACTTTAAGGATGTGCATTGATTATAGGAAGCTAAATAAAGGTACAATGAAGAATAAGTACCCAATGCCAATAATTGATGATTTGTTTGATCAAATAAAGAGAGACAAAGTGTTTTCAAAGATTGAATTGAGATCCAGTTATCATCAAGTGATAATAAAATAAGAAGGCATTCACAAGACATCTCTTCAGAAAAGGTATGGCCATTATGAGTTCATGGTGGTGCCATTTGGTCTCACCAATCCACCTGCCATTTTCACTTATCTCATGAATAGTGTTTCTGTATTTATATAACTTAGTTATAGTGTTCTTGGATGACATTTTTGTTTACCCTAGGAGTGGAGAAGAGCACGAGGAACACTTGAGAATGATACACAGGTTCTTAGAGAGCATATATTGTATGCCAAGCTAAGCAAGTGTAACTTCTATCAAACAAGGGTATAGTAATTCGGCCATATTATTTCTGAAGAAGGAATTGCAGTGGACTCGGAAAGGTTTGAAGCCACAAAGAATTGGCTAACTTTGAAGAATAATGTCATAGATGTCACATATTTTATGGGTCTTGCAGGATACGACAAAAGATTCATTGAGGGGTTTCCCAAGATCACTCATCCAATTACATCATTACAAAGGAATAATCTCAAATTGGCATGGTCTGGAAAATGTGAAGCCAACTTTCAACGATTGAATAATTTGCTTACTAATGCTCATGTTTTAAATATTGTAGACCCCAATAAGGATTTTGTGGTATGTACAGACGCTAGCATCGAAGGTATGGGAAGCGTGCTGATGTAGGAATGTTTTGTGTTTTGCTACGAGTCATGAAAATTAAAAGAGAACAAAAGGAACTATGTGACTCAATATTTGGAACCAAAAACTATTGTTCACGCTCTAAAGATGTGGAGACACTATTTGATAGGAGTAATATTTGAGCTTAGAATAGATCGCATGAGATTAAAGTACTTGTTTAATCAACCAAAATTAAATGCTTGGAAAGCTAGGTGGATGGAATTTATATTCGAGTTTGATTTTGAAATAAAACATGTGAAAGGGAAAGAGAATAAGGTTGCATACACCCTTATCAAGAATTTTTGCACAACATCCTTGAGTACGTGCAATTTATATTTGATATCAAGGGTCCTTGAAGCCCAAATTAATGATGAATATTACCTTCAGGTAAAAGAAAAATTGAAGTAGGGACAAGTAGATGAAAAGTGTGAAGGTTATAATCTCAAATAAGATAATGTTCTTATGTATAAAGGCAGATTGTATATTCCAAATTGTGAAGTTTTGAGGAAGATGGTGATGGATTAAATTCACCAAATTCCATTCTCTGGACACTCAAGGTATCAAAAGACAATAACAATGACAAGGAAACAATACTTTTGGAATGGGATGAAAAAGGATATAGTAGAATATATCTATCAATGTCATAAGTTCCATCAAGTCAAGACAGTGCATTAACATCCGACAGGACTGCAACAGCCTTTTCCCATTCTAGAATGAAAGTGGGAAGTAATCTCTATGGATTTTATAACAAGTTTGATGATGATAGTAAAGAAGCATGATTCAATCATGGTTGTGGTGGAGAAGCTATCAAAGGAAACTCATTTTATTCTAGTCAAGTCCACTCATAAAACTAGTGACATAATGAAAATATTCATGAAGGAGATATTCAAATTCCATGGATTACCCAAAGCAATAATCTTAGATAGAGATGCAAAGTTCACCTCCAATTTTTTGAAAGGGTTATTTCATGTCTTGGGGACTCAACTGAATTTTAGTACATCATATCATCCTCAAATAGATGGCCAAATAGAGAGAGTGAATCAAGTCCTTGAGGATATGTTAAGGATGTATGTAATGGACAAGCCATCCAAGTGGTATGATTACCTACACTTGGTAGAATTTGCATACAATAATGGTCATCAAGCGTCATTATGAATGAGCCCATTTGAGGCATTGTATGGAAAGGGATGCAAAATTCCAGTCAGTTTGGTCAGTCCAGTAAGAAAGTCAGTGCTTAGGCCATAAATGATCAAGGAGACGGAAGATGAAATTATAGGGATTAGGAAGAATCTAAAGGCAACACAAGACATGTAGAAAAGTTACACATATTTAAAAAGAGTGCACAAGGAATTTAATTGGGATCATGTTTACTTGAGACTAAAGCCAAAGTAAATTTCCTTAAAGTTGGGAAGTTGTTCCAAGCTAGCATCAAGATATTGTGGGCCATTTGATAATATAGGACTAGTTTCATATATGATCTCATTTCCTGCTAGCATGAAAGTTCATAATGTTTTTTTTTAATGTTTCTTTGCTTAGGAAGTATGTACATGATCCTAATCACGTAATTATTTGGAATGTAATTCAGGTGGAACCCAAGGGAGAGTTCAAAGTGGAACCTATATGCATCCTCTACAAGAAGGTGACATTTCTACGAAACTAAGCCATGGGACAAGTGAATGTGTAATGGAAACACCTTGGCCCCGATGATGCTACCTAGGAGTTGGAGGATGCCATGAAGGAAGCATACCCATTTTTGTTCAGTTTTGAAAACACCGAGGATGGTGTTGTTTTTAGGGGGAGGGGATTGTAATAAACCATTTTGACCCCTAGTGTATATATTGTCTTGATGTGTAAATATTGTGTATATGCGATGTAATATTCCTAGCGTGGATCTCAAGGACAAAGCCTTGCTAGTGAATTCCAAAGATTATAGAGGTACGTATTATGTATTTTGTAGACCATGTGCTAGTAAGCCATGGGAAAATATAAATAACATGTAAATATTTATAATGTAAATAAAAATCCTAAGGCTAGCTATGGAGGAAACAACAACATGATAGGGTTTGTGTGTTATCCACTAGGGAGAGGTGAGGGGATGTGGGAGAGTCAACCCTCTATTTCCATGTGTCATCTTGAGAACCCAAGAAGATGTCCTTGACACTCTTAATTCTGTTGTTAGGAGGTAGTTGAGAGATCAATCCTACATTTAATGGATTCTGGGGCTAAGTATAGAATGGGTATGGCCAGGTATGGGACGAATTAAAGGATGCAATAGTCAAGTACCTTAGGGAAATATGTTTCCATAAACCTTGAACCCAGGTGGGATACTGACAACCCAATTGATAGTACGTAGAGAGTTTCCTTCATCATGTACCTAGTATGGAAGAACAACAATTTAATTTATTATGTGTGATGCATTTCCAACAACGACCATAGTAGAATCAACATCTAGAGAGAGAGTTGAGTCTGAGGATGTTGGAACGTCTGGAATTTTTTTACATTGTGAAAAAAGGTGAAGGAACAAAATCTTAGTCAATTTAGAAGCTGAGACCTTGCATACTTTCCCAGAGAAGAAATGAGGGAGGGGGCACATGAGGGACTATATAGAAAAGAAGGGGACATTCCTCGAGTTGAGAGTGGAGGTGATGAGGGTTCTTGGGTTGGTTGAAGTCGATTGAGATGCTTGTAGCTCCATGGTTGAGCTCACTGGCTTGAAAACCATTGTCTTTATCTTTTTGTTGGATCCTTAAACCTAGCTGTATGTTGAGCTTATCCTGAGTGTGAGTGTTTATGACTATGACTGATCCCGATTATAGTCCTTCCTAGTGGATAACATATCGTAGCTTGACAGTGGTCTCTCAGCGGAAATAATACAGGATAGAAATAGACCTACAATTGGGTGGAACATTGACCTCACATATCTAGTTGCTTGGACGATTTTAGTTGAAAAGATAAGTGTTCTGTTGTCTATGAATGCTCATAATATCTATGTGATGAATGAATGTCAATTCACATTGAATTGAATGAAATGGAATCTTGATTTTTTCAATAATATGTTTGTTCATAGTCTATAAATGAGTTTATCTGTGTGTAGTAATTTAATGTTGTTATTCTTATGATGAATATAATAGTTTATGCATGACTTGCACTTGTATATCAATTGTATTTTTTCAGCGTGAATGCTTAATTTGCACTTGCTTGAGTCTTTCAATCGGAGGCTTGCATTCATGCCTTAGTCACATGGATGAAATGGATAAGTGTTAAGTGTTTGATTCAGAGAAATATTCTATAGTTTTCATGGCTGAAGAATTCCAAGGTTGAAAGGGGGAAATCTCAGCAGAAGCTAGTGTTAAAACAACATGTTCGAGTCGATTGCCGAAGCGACAAAGTGTTGATCCTAAAATGCCGACATCAGGATAGACATGTTGTTCATTAAAGGATAAGTTTGTGGCCCCAAAATCCAATTCCCGATGTCGTAATTCTCAGAGTCAGCAAGTCAGGATGTCTGTTCATAGTCTAGAGATGAGTTTTCTTTGTGTATTAATTAGTGTTGTTATGCTTATGATGAATATAATAGTTTATGCATGACTTACACTTGTATATCAGTTGTATTTTCCAGTGTGAATTGTTATCACAAAAATATTGAACACATGCGACATTTTCGTAATTTGGACGGTAAAGCATCATCAACATACATCATGCATCTAACTGAAGACACCTTCACAAGACCCAAAGAGTATCCTAAGTCCAAAAATTCCTCAAGGAGATCGAAATACACAACTGTATAGGTAATATTTTGTTTATGTACATGAGAACACACATCTCTAGTACAACATCCGCATGGTAGTGTGAATATTCCTTCAATACCTATGCGGCTAAAAAAATGATGAGATCTCACCCACTGGAGGCACATTAAAGGCTCATGAGAGCTCCACTTACTCAAATAATTTGAATTTTTTATCTTCACACACTTGGTTGTATTAAATGGCCTCTCCTGTGTACTTTGGAGCCACATCATGGATCATTGGGTTCACATTAGGATCTTGTTATTTCATATCCACCTTTTGGTCTATAAATAAATCCATGGGCATGCTAATTATAAGAGAATTTTAGAGCAATGTTATGTTGTTGGATTTTTTCTTGAGATCCCTTATAGCTCAACATTTCCCTCTTGTATAAAATTCATCAAGATATCTTTCCTACTTCCTCCTTGCTTCCTCCAAGGGGCAAGTGTTATCCCATTTTTTCTTTAAGCCACTTGAAATTTACCATGGAATAAATAGACATCCCTTAGGAGGATTGTTTGCCTCTATTTGGAGCTCACTTATCCAAGGTGTTGTATATGCTTAACCATTAGGTAATATAAGAATTGGTTTGGAATCTATTGGTTGTTGGAGTTTGCATCTCTGACCTCATCTTGCATTTTATTTAGTTTTGTTTTTATTTCTTTTTTCTTTGTTATATTTTCACTAACAACCACATGGAGAATCACTTAGAGCACTCACCCACACACACAAATGGGAACCTAATACTGAGGCCTTGCTGCAGCCTATAAGGCCTTTCCCCTAACCAAGTGGGAAGAAAACACTCTTGTGCAACATTTCCTACAATAGTATTTATATTGACTCCACTGTGGTTTAGTTCATTTCTCTTTCATTAGGTTGTTATTTGTGAAGTGGATAATTTCTGGTATTTTATTCTTTGCAGGAGAAGAGGTTGACCATCCCTTTCATCCCTGAAATTCGACCCCCAATAGGTTGTTTTTTCCATTTTATCAGACATGTGGATTCTGACGTCTTGGTCGCATTGACAACGGAGATATCTTTTTGACATCCACACGATCCACATACATTAATATAATCCTACCCACATGAATTTATTTCTCACAACATCACGACCTTCTCGCACAGTACCCAAGCAACAATGCACTAACGAGTGTTTCTACCACGCTGCAACATGTTTGTTAATTTTTTTCTGCGCTTGTTATATTTAGTTTCTTTTTACTTGTTTTTAACAACAATTCTGCAACCCAATTGTTTCTTACTAATGAACTACAACTAAGTAATATCATAACAATTACTTGTTTGTTTAGTAATTAGTCTGGTCTAGACTAATATTAGGAAGTAAAGAGGTCATACCTTGAAATATACTTAGGTAACCAACCTTGAGGTTCCCCAAGGACCTCATTGTTGTCATTGGTATTCATGACATATTACGCTTCTTTTATTTACTTAAACATCTTTAGGTAAAGTGGTGTAAAATTCACTTTCTCACACAATCAAGGACCTAAAGACTCTCCTCTCCTCGAGTATGCTCTTGACCTCACATTTTCATACAATCTTAGTGAATCGGAAATGGGAGTGAAGTATGAAATACCTCCATTGCAGACTTATCATTTTTTTTCTTTTCGCAAGCATGATTAGCATCTTTAGAGATCAAGTTACAATTTCCATTTATTTTGTTTTGAGCTCTCTAGTTAATTGCAACAATACAATTTTCTTACATCACATGTGATTTCCGACTAGTGAACATTAAGGGGCCTAAATACTCTTTCCATCTGAGTATGCTCTTCATGATTTTAGTGAATAAAAAAGGAAGTGAAATGTGAAATAACTCCCTTACACACCTTAATCCAAGAAAAATCAACCATTGTAAAATTATAACCAACTAAAATCCTCCACATGAGGCCACACAACAATATTTTATGTTGGTAGGATTGATTGGGATAGGCATCCAAACAACACTCACCAATCTAGTTTCATCAGGAATTTTTGAAACATAACATTGTTGTCTTTTAGGATGCTATCAAATCCTTCTATAAGAAAGTGTTCAAAGAAATCCCGGATTAGAAGTGTACCATAACCAAGGAGGTAAAATACGAGGTATAGCTACCTTGATCTTCCCTATGAGTCACTCAACTCGTTGTAGGGAGATGACACTATATTTTCCATGCATCACCAAGGAGCATTTTTTAGTGCAATTGAAACCTGGAGTCAACTATTATTGTCAGGAGGTGTTTCCAAGTCTATTTGATTGGGACATTGGCCCCGTAGCTGGTAGAAATGGCTCTTCCTTACCTCCACTAGTCGATTGTTGTGTGGATTCCATTGTCACCAACATTTGTTCTTTTGGGAGGCCCAATTACATTTGAGAGGAAGGACGTTGGGTATTTTTTTATGGAATTTACACTTATTTTTATTTCTAAATACAAGTTCATTTAACTCATAATTTAAAATAACCTACACGTGGAAACCATTGTACTAATTTCTCTTTGCACATATCACTCACTTATTGCACCATTTTGCATCTGTTGTGGTTGGAATATTTTCCCTTTTGTCTATTTTGTGTTTATTCACCACCCATGACTTTCACTTGGATACTAGATATTGGCACAATCTTACCTCGACCCAGTGCCACACAACAACATACCAACAGACACCCAAGATACTGACGTAAAAGGGGTTCAACCACCTGTAGAGAAGATGAAGACTCACCCGAAGTACCTATGGGGACTGTAGGAACTAGGTTTTTGCATCAAGGAAGCAAAAAATTTCCATATTACAACAAATATAACTTTGAAAAGTTTAGGACTTCGACAGATAAGTCACCTTGACATATGGTTCACTTCAACAGATATCCTTTCAACCAACTACAACATCTAAACATGAATACAACAACATAGATATCATTCATTAGTTCATTCATCCATCACATGAAATTATCGATTGGTGCATTGATAAAAAAAGAACATAGAACACACACATATCATACACATTTGACACCAAGTATTTTAACATGGAAACCCAAGATGAGAAAATACCACAAAAGCGTTCATTATTAAAGAGTCACAACAACATAACGCTTTATGTTTGCACACACAACCTCTAGAACTCTCTTCATCAACTCATTACAAAAAAATCTACACACACAACCTCCATATTATATCTCATCCTTGTGACTCTCTTCAACTTACACTTCAACAGGGACAAAAATGACACATTAGGATCTTCGCTACAGAGTACCAAAAGTATGCAAAATTCTCTCAAAAACCGTCTAACCCAAAAACCCCCTCCCATTAAATATTTATAGACTCTTCCCATCCTTTTACCCTGCACCCACTACTCGGTCCTAATAATGTAAGTGGAAAAAAAGTCTTAACTACCTAACCAACTCTATTGTTGGACTTCGTTAATAAACCCGACTTTCTTGAAATCTCAACCACTTCTTCGAAGATGTCCACTTCATTGAATCACTTTGTCACAACCCCATTCACATCAAAACCCTTTGTTCAAAACTGGTACCTAAAAATTCTCAAAACTTCCTAGGGCCAATAGGCCCCCAACACTCACATGTGGTTCGTCCCAAGCCACCTTATGTTTCTAATGCAATTAAGTCAACATCAATATATACTTTCGTATCTATCCATAAACAACTTCCATAGAAACAAATGAGCAACTTCTTGATGCATGCATTGAATTCTACAATGTGTCCAAAGTGTGGTAAATGCATCAGTGATAGAATTATAGGCCTCTCCAATCCCCAAACCCATTCCATAGTATTTAGCTATAATGGCACACCTGGTGTTGAACAAATCGTTTTCATGTAATTCTTTTTCTAGAAATCAGGATACTTTTTCAAATCATGATCCGTGTAAGAAAAATTGTGAATATCAGAAAATATATCCCCCCTGTACCTAAACATCCTTTGGAATGGGGGACATCACCAACAAATACTTAGCATTCTTCATGATCCATACATGAGGTGCATCCATTTTCTATGGTGGAATGTACCTCGACAACAACGTCGCAAACCTAGATTCAGAGGCCTTGACATCATGATTTCCCGTCGTGCGGTCCTCTAGATTTTCTTGGAGGTTTGTAGTTCTCTTCTTCCTCAGTGGATTAGCTGGAATCTGAGATGAGAGAACTTTTGGATTTTCTTTGACAATTTGGACAAATTATTGCAGCCCTACCTCTTCAACATATCCTTGGACTTCACTGGTGCTAGAAAGATTCATATACATTCTTGCAAAGTACTTGTGCAGACTCGGCTTCAGGATAATACCAAAACTCTGGTTTTCTCAACACACTTCAATATATTGGTACAATGAGTTTTGAATCGGTGGGAAACATGATTTTTAAATTGATTATCACACACACACTTGGTCTGTCCAATCGAATCTTTAATGAATATGACCAGATGCTTGAAATGATTACAAAGGTGGAAGCCAATCTATTCACACACTCAAGTATTTTCGGGAATTTATGACAAGATCCCACTAACAATGCCTAATTTTTCCTTAAAATCAGTCATTAATGTGCATTAACTACAAGTTTGAAATGATGCCAACTTCGACAGGGTCCAACCTCGATGCAGTGTCAAGTTCAACATGATACTAACTTTGACAGTTCAAGGATCTATCTTTACGCAACTATGTGGGCTGGCACCATGAATTACAACGACAAAAAATACCTTAACAAGGAGTTACCCTACCCTACACACCACAAAAACTTCAACATATGTACAAGACTTCGACATGATAAAAAGGTGGGGGTTCCCAGCTTTTTTTACTGCATATAAATTTACATTTTAGTGGAGGAATGCACATATATTCTTGTAAGGTTTTAGCTGGATCCCATTAAAAAATCCTTTCAGGGGATCATCATTTAACTTATGTAATTGAACTACACCTCCTTTAGTAACAATTGATAACATACTTACCTAACCAATGCATTCAAATATTACCAAGACATTTGAAAAACTTCTCGTTGTAGAGGAGAACTAGGTTCCCTCTTTGGAACTGCTTCTTTGTAATATGTCGATCATGCCAAGCCTTCTCTCTTTGTTTTTGGACTTGTTGCTGAAATCATGCAATGAATATATCTTCTTCAATATAGAGCAACTTTGACAACCTCTCTTTGACAACGCTAGTATCAGACATACCGGTGAAGGAAACTATCCTTAGAATTGATACAATATATTCCATATGCATAACATCTTCTTTCCCATATACCAACCTAAATGTTGTTTGACATATCAATTTCTTGCATGTTGTTTGGTAAAGCCATAATACTGCATGTATTTTTAAGCCCCAGTTTTCATGGTTCACGTTACAAATTTTTTTAGGGAATGATCTAGAATCTTATTGAATGATTCGATAATCCCATTCACCCGTGGATGATAGGGTGCACTCTTCTTATGATAAATTTGAAATTATTCTGTAAGTGCTTCAATAGTTTTATTAACAAAGTGAGTACCCTGATAACTTATTAGAACTCAAGGATATTCAAACCTGGTGACTACATTCTCAAATAAGAACTTTGCAATAGTCACAACACTACAATGCCTTACAGGTGCAACCTCATCCCATATAGTTAAGCAGTCCACTGCAATAATGTTATATCTTTATACAATCCTTTTCCATGGTGGGTTAATGGGACCCACAAACTCCACGACCCACTTGTTGAAGGCATGCAATGTCACTTGTGGTACCAAAGGAATTTCATCTTGCCTCGATGGATTCCTATTCCTTTGATACAGGTTGCAACTTTTACAATACTCGTGTGAGTTCTTATGCAAGGTAGGGAACCAAAATCAGACCCTTAGTATTTTTCATGCAATTGATTTCCCTACATAATGGCCTCCTACCACCCCATCATGAGTTTCATCCAATATTGTGAGTCCCTCATGCTCTAAACCACATAGATGAAAAATCTCATAGTGTCCCAACTTATAAACATGACTAGCTATCAATTGGTATTCTGCAGATTTAACAACAAGCTGCTTCTTTTGCATTGTAGTATACCCCTTTGGTTCCCTCATTATGGTTATAAAATTTACAATATATTCATAGTATTCATCAACCATTTTTACTAAAAAGAGATGTGCATCTGAGAGGTTGTCATCTAAATTGGTCAATTCCTCTCCTATTTCCAACCTTGGCAGATGATTGGGATTTGCATTTAGCCTTCCTAGATTAACAACAATTTCAAAATTGAAATTCTGGAATAGGAATAGCCATCGACAGATGATCCCCCCAACATTGGCTTATTGAACATATATTTCAAAGAACAATGGTCTATAAACATTTTAAAATTCCCCCACAGCAAATAATTCCCGAGCTTCTGTAAAGCATACACCATAGCAAGTCCTTCTCTCTATGTCTGTTGCAATATAATCCTTTTTTCCATTGACAATTTCCTACTAGTGAATGCAATTGGATGATTGATGGAACCTTCACCCGCCTAAGCGAGTACTATTCCCAGAGAAACTAAAAATGCATCAACATGCATGTGAAAATCCTTCCACCAGTTTGGAAATACCAAAATAGGTGCTATTACCATTTTCTATTTCAGTGTGTCAAGGCTCTACTAACACTCCTCATTCCATTGAAACTTGGAATCCCTTTTTAATAATTTCTCCATTGGGGATGTAATCTCAACATATTCCCTGATAAACTTCCTATAGCATCCCATATGCTCTAATGTGGTCCTTAGCTACTATACTGAAGTTGGTGGAGGTAAGTCATCTATTATTGTGATTTTCATAGGGTCCATCAACAAGCCCTCTTTATAGACAACATGACCCAAAAGTATGACACATGGAGCACAAAATATACATGTCTTCAAATGTAAATAAATTTGATATTTCCTAGAGGGCTCCAACATTAAACTTAGAATTTTAATGTTTTCTTTTAGCATACCATACACTGTCCAATCCTCAAAATATAATTCCAGAAATTATGAATGAATTCTTTGAAATCCATGAAAATTATTCGGGAAAAATGGCATGAGCATTCTTTAGACCAAAAGGCATTACTGTATACTAGAATCATCCCCATTTTTTTCTAGAAGGTTTTTTGTGTAGATATTCTTTGGAAATTTTATTTGATGAATCCAATGAATCCATCAGTGAATGATTATGCTTGCTGACCTTTGACAATTTCTTGTACTTCATCTGTAAATTGTATAGGTAAGTGATCATGCAAACAAGAATCATTCAGCCTCCTCAAATCAACGCAGAAAAGACCCTCGACAATATTCTTGTCATGGAATACCAACGTGATGACCCATATCAACTCTTAGACAAGCTCGATGATAACAAAATCCAACATTCTATCGACCTCTTCTTTAACTTTTTTCCTTGTATCTCGGATTCATCCTGTATAGTCTCTACTTGACATGTTTGGAATCTAGTTTCAAAGGAGTCTTCTTTTCTCCAAGATCTCCAATAATTCCTTTAATCTCATAAAACTGGAAGGAAATAAATATTGAAATTCATGTAGTAAAATGGTAATATTTCCTACCATCTCATCATCACAATAATCACCAATATTTACAAATTTAGGATTTTTAGGAGAGCTAATATTTACCTTTTTTTATTAATCTTTAGTGACTTTAGGAATTTGTTGGACCAAAATTCCTAGTCCTATCTCTCGGATCCCTTTATATTTTGGAATATTTACGTCCATTGGTTGATCATATTCGGTCTCACCTGAAACATTGTAACACTCCATCATCTTTTCAATTGTCATAGTTCACTAAAGAAAATTAGAGACATGTCCTGGTATTTCATAAAATATTTTTTCTTTAATAACCTACAAATCTGTGTCCACCGTTGGAATCTCATCTTCATAGATAAATGTATGGCTAAAGTTGGCTACCAGACTATATCGCTCTACAGTTTCTTGTCGAAGCTAAAGCAACATATACCAATTTCTTGGTATCGTGTCTAGTGTATGCATGAACAAGTGTACCCATTCCTGCTTAGGTATAGTCTTCCACATTGTGCTATAGATATTGATATGGTCGATAGGACTAGTCAACCCAATATAATTTTCTCCAACATGTGGGATTCCATCACCAAACCATATCTCCATTAATATTTGACACTGCAACCAAATTTATATAGACTATTTATGAATAGCTCACAACCTCATAGGAGTATTTTTCAGGGCCACATCCAAGGACAACAACCATTTTTGTTCTAGTACCTTAATCCCAAATTCCATAAGAAATGTATCAAGATTAGGCAATCCCTCATAAGTGGGTAAGTCACATACCTATTTTCTTACCCATCGTAGTGATTTGGTAACCTTATCACACTTGCGCATTTAGGATTCATAGATTCTCTTTTGCCAGTTCTCTAGAGCTTCACCTGAATCAGATGTACATGAGCTAACACTTCGCTAACCTAAGGTACCATTTGCAGTAGGGTTTATATAGTCATCTATCTGGGAAGAAATGTTATAGAGGTTTTCTAGCTTAGTAGCATCATATTCTCGTGTTATAGGTTCGACATACCTCTAGCCTTCCAAAGTATCCAGAGGTGCTACTACTCTCATTTCTAAATTTTTGAATGATAGCACCCATTGTTGAAGCTTATAATTGTTTGATTCTCAATAGCCCAATTGATACCCAACAATTCTGGATAAGGGTTAGTATTGTCAATAATTTCTATGGCCTTGAAGTCTACAAAAAGTACATAATCCATCCACTTTGACATAGACTCCTACCATTCTCCTAAATGGAATCACCTTCTGATGATTGGCCAATCTTAGTTGAACATGTGACTAGATTGGTTTTGGCTTCATCATGTGCTCCCATGTCTACTTAGTAAGAATATTAACATCTGATCCCATATCTAATATGACAAAGTCCATGTCAAAATCCCCAATTTGTGCACTCATTCGCAACTCTCTCCCAGTCTTTATTTTCTTATGAATATGAATCATTACTCTTTCTTATCTAACTTCTTCTGAATCATCTAATAGAATATGCAAATCCTATAATGCTTTTTGATCTTTAACTAGGGATAGATAATGTTTCAAGAAGTTTCTTAGAACACTCACCTTTTCTAGTGATTTCTTTGAGACAGATCGATCAAAGAAGGGTGGAATGTCATAGACATGACCTTCATAAAATACTGGTGGAGCAAGAGAGGTTGAGGCTCCTTTCTGTCTTTTCATAAATTCATTACAAATGTCAAAGAAAACGTTTTTCACTTGTTGGACATCAAATGGTACTTGTCGCTGTGAAGCTGGTCAAACCCTTGAGTCCTACATGTGACTTTCTCTATCATCACATGTCGCAGCTCCTCGTCTTGTAACCACAATGATAATAGGTAGCTTTTGTCTCGGCTCAACTGTGATGTTATGAACATTATAATGTTTTGGGTTCTGGATATGGTTTTTATTTTTCTTCACCTACCACTTTGCAATAAGATGCGGGCAATATTAAATAGTGTTATCCAATTCCTTATAGTATGAAAATGTCAAATTTGGGTTCTAGCATTCTATAGGATAATATCATGACTGACCATAGTTATATCAGATCAAGTCACCCCTACGCCAACCAAATCCTCCCCAGCCACGCTCACAGAATCCAACCAGTGGTTGATTAAATTATGCATTGCTTCGTTTAACTTGCACTTCTCCTTTCATCAAATAAGTGTCAGCTGTGCATTTTGTGAGAAACTGATATGCTCGACAATCCTTCTCATCATTCCACACAGATCGAAAAAACTTACAAAACAGGTTCTGAAGAGTACTTATGATTTTTTGAAGTAAATAACATTATTTTGAATGATGTTATCTAATATGGAGAACTCTACACCAAGGCATACTCAAATCGTTCAATGGGTTCAGTGCTCATGCGATCAAATATTCTTGAAAAGAAGGGCAGTGGTATTTATTGTGTCCTTTTATTTTACATTTGGTGTACCAAACTTATTGTTGGACTTATTTTCCCTTATTTATGTCTTGAATCTGCAACGACAAATTTCCAACTAACACTAGATCTAGACCATCTCGACACCAATTTATGTGACTAGTGACGTCTCTAACTTAGTGGAAAGCTCGAGAGCTTCCATTTTGGATATAATATTCTGCTACAATAGAGGTAGTTTGATGCATGGTAATAATGCAACTATAAACCATTCTTTGTGCTAGACATCCGACATTTGAAAAATTACACTGTCCATCAAAGTCTTGAACCTTTGGTTGACGTCCCATACTGATTTAGTCAATGAATACTTGATCTCCTTTAGCTATGTAATACTCTACGACTTGGAATTTGGATTTTTAAACTTGTCTTTTAACACGAGTTTAATATCAACTAACGTATTTTTTAGAGCTCCCACTAGAGTAATAGAAAACTTCATATACCAATCTAGAGCTCAGACCTGAAAATTCATGATCATTTGGGATTTGTTAATAACATCATTTTGGACCTTCTTAACACTCCACACTACTTCACAGAGTAACAAGTGTTGTTATGGATCCTCAAACCCATTACCATGTAAAACATGCAACTTCACCTCATCCCTTTCCATTCTATGCCTTGGGGGTACTGGCTGACTTGAATTTATAAGGACACTACTTGAAATCCTACTTTTTGGTGTCATACTACTCTAACTAATTCTACCACTATGATTTACTTGAAAACACTATGATGAACTATTAGGTCTTATCTATGTCTCTATATATGTACACGGGGTCATGGGTCTGTCACATCCTTTGGTCTGGGACGAATCTGCAGGTTTTTCTTCTGAGATAAGTTGGTATCCCTCCTCGTTGAGCTATGGTACTGGGTCATAGTATTCCATTTCGGTACTACAACTATTTCTCTCCTTGTCACAATCATCCTCCTCTTATTCTACTAGAATATATTCCTACTTTGCATGAACTCACATTCTTTGTAAGTCTCACCTTCTTCTCCCATTATCATCTCAACTTATTCCACACATTCTCTAAGACCTTCCTCCATTTGACACCCATGCCCAAGAAAAATTCTTTTTTTATCATCGGAGTTCATCCCTAATACCCCATTTTCACACTATAACATTTTAATCCATAACTTCAAGGATATCAAATATCTAACTTGCGATCCTCTAAAGAAATGCCTCTCTACTTTACTGTAAAACTTTATAGTGTCGAAAAAAAAAAGAGTGATGTATCCCTCTAGAATACTATCAACCCAGTAATTATAAGCACATGAAATTTTACCATCCACACCTTTCAATCGTTGGATCAACTCAAGTGTCCAATTCTTAGGTTCATCCCCTTGAAAGTTTGTCTTTTGGAAAGTTAACCTTGACAATCATTCATTCAACAAAGTAGGAAATTCGCCAAGGAATATTTTATGGATATTAGAATAGACATATATGGATAACCACTGTTCTGGAGTCAACCATGCATATTCATTTTCTTCTCGAGCAAAATATCGCTCCTTCTGATCAACCCAAGCCTCGATATTAGGCTTCGAGGGATGACACATAAATGTTCCCCTTCAATATAGATCCTAGTCTCGACAACATAACCATTCATTGGCACAATCTTACCTCGAACCAGGTACACACAATAACATACAAACAAACACCCAAGATACCTCCTCGAAAGGGGTTCATCCCTTTTGGAAACACTTGTAGAGTAGATGAAGTCTTACCTGAAGTAACTGTGGGGACTGTAGGAACTAGTTTTATGTAGCAAGGAAGGGAACATTTCCATATTACAACAAATATAAATTTGACAAGTTTAGGACTTCGACATATGGTTCACTTCAATAGAGATCCTTTCAACCAACTACGACATCTAACCATGACTACAACATCATAGATACCATTCATTAATTCATTCATCCATCACATTTATTTATCGATTGATGCATTGATAAAAAAATAATAGAGAAAACACACACATATCATACACATTTGGCACCAAGGATTTTAACGTGGAAACTCAAGACGGGAAAAAACCACAAAAGTGTTGATTATTAAAGAGTACCAACAACATAATGCTTTATGTCTGCACACATAGAATGTAGACCTCTCTTCATCAACTCATTAAAATAGATCTACACACACATCTAGAAGATCATATCTCATCCTTGTGACTCTCTTCAACTTGCACTTCGATAGGGACAAAAACTATACATTAGGATCTTCACTGCAGAGAACCAAAAGTATACAAAATTCTCTTAAAAATGTATAACCCCAAAATCCTTCCCCATTACATATTTATAGGCTCTCCCATCCTTTTACCTCATGCCCACTACCTGGTCCTAATAATATAAGTAGGAAAACATTATTAACTACCTAACCAAATTGGTGGTTGGAATTTGTCAACCAAACCTAATTTCCTGAAATCTTAGCCGCTTCTTTGGAGCTTTCCACTTTGCCGAACCACTTCGCCGCAACCCCATTCTCACAAAAACCCTTTCTTCAAAACTGATACCCAAAATTTTCCAAAACTTCCTAGGGATAACACTAGACTTCCACCATAGAGTAACAACCCCCCCTAACGTAGTCCCGTATACTGGAAGGCCTTTCCCCTCTCTTAAGGGGGTTGTTTCCATTCTCTCCCCATGGTTCATGAGGGATATCACCTGGTTTGGACTGCTCCCAGGCCACATTGATTTGATCCTCTAGGAAAGGACATACCTCGCTTGACTCATTCTCTCCCCTTAGAGGGAGATATATCCTTTTTCCTCCTCCTCTTATAGAATATGCTCACATTTTTTTACTCCCCTAAGGGGGGTTACCCCACCTTCTTCCCCCCCTTAGGGAAGAGGCCACACTACATCTTCATATTCCCATAGAATACAAATATCACCACCACATATTTCGAGTTCTCCCCCTCACAGAAACAACACATAGAATATAATGGAAACCCCCAATCCAAACCTACCATTTAGGGCAAGTTTAAATCTTCCTGATCTGGAGAAATTAGTCAATGATCCCTTAGATCCTGATTCCAATTGGCCTAATATGCCTAAAAATATCCCCTCGAATATCCCTAAATTTGAAGGGAAACAAGGAGATGATCCCGCCAACCATATCATGTCATTCCATATATGGTGTTCCTCCAACAACATAGTGGCAGATTCAGTATGAATCCATCTCTTCCAAAGAACCCTCACTGGTACAATTGCAAGTGGTACGTGAACCTCGGTAGGAAATATGATACCACATTTGAGACCATTTCCACCACCTTTCTCTCCTACTTTCAGTTACCCATATGACATGACCTATGCCTCAAAATTCTCACCGAGTTTCAAGAGAACAACGTGACACATATCATAGAACACATCCATGAATGGCGTCGTCACCGCACTTTGTGAGAAATTGACATTCAACCTCCTTTCTTTTGGATTGGTTCCTCAAATATCTCCAACTAGCTATGCCAAAGGACGTGGCTACCTCAATGCCTCAAAATGAGGAAAAAGAAATTCTCAAGGCCCAATGCTTTTACCTTATCTATGCCCAATCAGGGTATTTATACACTGTACTAGCGAATACCCCATGACACAGATCATTAGATCCTCCAGTTGTAGGGATGTCACATTCCCGAATGGGATTATTGGGTCCATTTACTCTCATGGTAAGGTTCCCTCACAACCAACTCTTGAACCACCCCCCATGATGGCACAATACTCACCTGCCCCCATTATGGTGTCCCCCCCTACTACTGTTCCAAATACCTCATTTGGACATCCCTAGTATGAACCATACAACTTGGCCTATCCTAGTACAAGCAAAGTACAAATGGTTTTCCAACTGTAAATTACGCCACCTGCACCTATATCAACATCGTATACAACATAACCAAACTACATACCACCACTGTGGTACAACCCTTAATATCCATACCCATGTCCTCCTAGAACGACAACCATGCCCCACACGGGAGTTAACTTTGTTCAACATTCTATGAAACAACAAACTCAAAGATTTGAGCAGTTGAACATCGCAAATCCCTCAAATTCTCAAAATTAAGGGAAGAATAAGGGTTAGAACAAACAACCCCAAAAGTAGGGACATGGGGGAAACCAAGTTCCCCAATAAAATCTAAACCAAGATAACCAACCGGTATAGGGGGAAACCTCCCAAACAAGGAAAAAACAAAAACTTGAGGACCAAGTACCCTTTCTCAATTTGTGGCAAGTATGTCCATTACACTTAGCATTTCCCATTTGTCTCTGAATACTAGCAGTTAGTGGGATCAAAGAAACAAACACCAACAAACCCTCCTTAGGAACCTCCTACACCACAACCCCAACAAGATGTTTTGCAATAACCCTTTTCCAACCAAAGATTGGTTACCCAACATTCGGATTCCTATCCCCTAGGAAATGGATCCTTCCAAAACATATTTATGAACTTGGCATCTGTCAACCTCCAAACTTGTACCAAAGAGTATACTAGTGATGACACCTCCCCCGTCCTAGAAGATACTTTAGTCCCTTCGAGATTCCCTTTGTAGATTTTGCGCCCTTTCATGGTGCAAATTTCAAGGATACAAAAATAACCACTTAGCTGTACCTCTCATAACCCCCACATGAAGGATTCCCACAATTACAGTATTATTAACGACTTGTCACAATCACCAGCTTCCATGTCTACGTTGGAAGTGCTTCAGTCTTACCCCACATAATGCAAAGCGCTATTGTATGCACTTGGTGTCATCGACCCTTCTGAATCACACCTCATGAATTTATACCTTGACAAAGGAGTGCCACAAAAATCGTCATCTCTCACTTTCTAAGTACCAGTCACCGTAAAGAACATTATCATTCATAGATGTATTATTGATTAAGGCGCATACACGTGCTTCATGTCTTTGAATGTTTGGAAATGATTGGGCTCACTAGAGTTAGTCCCATCCTCTATTTCTCTCCATGCATATTATGGAAGACCATCCCAACAATGAGGATTGTATCACAATGTCCCCGTTGAGCTGGGGGGGAAATAATGATGATCGAAGTTGAAGTTGTTTATTCCCAGTTAGACTACAATATCCTATTGGGTTGCAGTTACATGTACGACATGAAGGCGATGGCCTCCTCAGTATTCTGCATCATGATGATCCCTTTTAATGGGAAGGTGGTAACCCTTGAGAAACTTAACTACTACGATCCCCACACAAATACTAGTCTTGAAAATATCCTACCCACAATAGGTGAAGTTAATCAACTACCTTATGTTGACATTGGATCATGTGTGTATAAATATTTCAACCTCCTAGGGGCATATTCAGGCCCTCCACCTGAAATCCACACCTCGATGGATGGTCTCATGTGCACCATTTTCACCTCTAAGAATGAGTCTCCCCACTCCATGACCTCATCATCAACAATCCCAACCAATCATTGTGTGGAGCAAGTATTAAGCCCTTCTGTACCCCCCATGTTCCAAATACCATTTTTGTACCCCCCTTAAGGAGTGAAAGGAGCACAAGTTATGGCATATTTAATTCTCCCAGGACTCACATTGGGTCTCCTTGTGTGGTACCTCACACCACCATTCCCCAAGATGGCCTCAAAACCTATCATGCATTACAATATGGTACCAATACAACGGGTCACCCCCATGGTACTTCCGGTCAAACTTGCACCATCAGTGACCAAGCCACCATTGGAAGTCATGAAATCGAAACAAGCCAGGAACCATTCATCTCAAGTTGAAAATCCCTTCCAATGGAAGTGACTACCAACCCAAATTGAAATCCCAAACCACTAACACTCAAAATCCTGAATCTTCATTAGGAGTTTCTAAGCCTAATGAAAGGGCTATACATCGACAAATGATAAAATCCCCCATCATGCATGATACACCCACGATGAGAGTCACTCCTCCATGCATGTTATATGGGAAGTAGGGCCATGCAATAAACTTGTGCCCTACCTTACGAGAGCTTATGAATTTTCTAAACACACTAGTTATTATCACGCATACACCTCAAGCCATGACGTCCAAGACCCCCAAGTATAAGTCGTTACACACCAATAAAGCGTGTTCGATTTGCTCATAGTTTGGAAACTACACTCACCATTGTCACGATCTCCCATGATTTCAGAACTCTTTGGAAAATATGCGTCTTACTCGTCCTCTAGTTGAACACCCTTCCCCTCCTTCACTGGACAACATTATACCCAAAATTTTCACGAGTGCAACTCCTTTGCATGTCCAAAGTCTATCCCACACCTTGAATCAAGATCATGTTACTCGCCCATGTCGACAGTGTAAATTAAAGTCTCATCATACTTTTCAACTCCCATTGATGGCTGGCTATCATACCCTCTAAGTGGAATACATATGGATCTCTGACAACCTTATCCCTATAGGAGCGGTCCTTTCAATTGTTCTCAAAGAGGAAAATACCTCTATGGATAATAACGATGATGAGAACATTCCTGTGATCCACACAAGCAATACCTATCGCTCACCACAACCATCACCGGAGACACTTGCACTACCAAATACTCCTCATGATCAAATTCGTCCTCCACCACCTCATAGTGGGAATCATGTCAATATTCTGTTGCTAGATATCATTCCTTTTCTGCAGATGACAAAGTCAATAACCAGCATCACCCATCACAAGGACCCTATGCCCACCCAAACCATTGGTATAAGGAACACTAACATCCAATTTGAATAATTTTTTTCTTTCAACGAAGACATGCTCGAGGAATATATCTTCCCCATGGATGAGGCTATAATGAAGGCCATGCATCTAAATGCTCCCCCATGAAACAACCTCCATCACGTCGACTAGTTCAAAATCCCTATTCCCGCCTTGATGCTTTTGAGGAGGGAAAATTTTCTAATATCTCAATGACTATTCAAATTGACATCTCTACCACCCCTGGTGTAGTAAAAAACATTTCCATTGGTGCCTTGTGTTCATCACTAGAGATTAGTGACTTCACTTCCCTCTTTAAATAATTTCAAGATGTCTTCGCATGGTCATAGACTGAAATTCCCAGCCTCGAATCAGAGATTGTTGAACACCACATCGACACATGGCCTAATGCCATTATTTTTAGGCAAAAGCAACACCCAGTCCACCCCTACAAGGGCCCTACCATCAAATATGATATTGAGAAACTCCTTCAAGTAGGATTTATCTATTCTAATTCTTATACCTCTTGGGTGTCTAATCCGGTCCCCCTGAACAAAAAGCAAGGAACCATTAACATATGCACTAAATTTCATGATATCAACTTAGCTTTTCCCAAAGAAAATTTCCCCACCCCTTTTATTGGCTAGATTATAGACTCCCACGGTGGTAGTGAAATTTTATCCTTTATGGATGATTTTTCTGGTTACAATTAGATATGGATTCATCAGTAGGATCTAAACAAGACAACATTCACCACACCATGGGGGACCTTTTCCTACAAAGTCATTCCATTTAGACTAAAAACGTAGGAGATACCTTTCAACGAGCCATAGAATATGTGTTTAATGACCTTTCTAAGATCATTATATCCTTTCTGGATGACCTCATAGCCAAATCTAAGAAATGAACATACCACCTTCATGACCTGCACACCATATTTACGCAATGCACTGAATATAATATCTAACTCAACCCCCTCAAAGGCATATTATTTGTCACTACCAACCATTTATTGGGATTCATTGTCTCACAAGTTGAGATCACCTTCAACGATTCATAAGTTCAGGCCATCATGGGCTTACAACCCCCACGAATGCAACACCAATTGTAGAGCATCCAAGGAAAACCAACATTTTTTGTCACTTTATCCTAGATTATGCCACATAGGCCATGGAATTCATTTCACCTACTACAAAAATACAGTCCCTTCCAGTGGGATGACCACACACAAAGCTCTTTCGAAGCACTAAAATAGGCGCTAGACTCTACACCATTGATTTCACCACCAAACTTCAATAAAGATTTAATTCTTTATGTATCAACATCTTCCTGCGTTGTGGATAGATTTCTTGACCAACAAGCTGGTGGTAGTAATGGACATGTCATTTATTACATCAAAAAAATATTGGTCAACCCTGCACTCAAAATACACTCAAGATGAGAAGCTCACATTATCTTTCATCATTTCCATGTAGAAGTTACACCATTACATATTAACTCGCAAAACCATGGTTATCACTGACTCTAATCCTATGCAATACATACTCAACCATAATATCATCAATTACAAGTTTGCACAATGGATTGTAATCCTATGAGAATTCAATATTGATTTTATCTCTCCCAAAATAAAAAGTCCTTAGCTCTAACTGAGCTTATTACAGACCTCCCCACTGCTATGCTAGGAAAACCAATAAACAACAAATTACATGACGAGCACCTTTTCAACAACACTAGTGATGACCCCTGGTATGATGATATACCGACTTAACTAAAAAATCAGAAGTTTGTCCCTCACCTTTCTCGTTATGACAGGTGACACATTCGTCACCGAGCCCTACGGTAACTCCTCCTTGGAGATGTCCTCTATCACCATGGCGTAGACACCATTTTGCGACGTTGTTCATCTCACAATGAGGCACAACAAGTACTTAAAGTTTACCACAGTGGTGCTTGTGGTGGTCACCTCTCCGGCTTGGCCATTGCCCAAAAAATCCTCTGCGTTAGATGCTTTTGGAAATCCATCTTCAAGGATTATGTTTACGTTTTCAAAAGATACACTAACTATTAGGTTTCACCTACAAATTGCGAGCTCCCCCGACTCCCCTCCATCATGTCATCATTGCAGGATCCTTTTGTAAATGGGACATTGAATTCATGGAATGTCACCCAACCTTCGCTCAAGGTCACCAATAAAGTGGGTGGAATCCATGCCTACCTTTGACTGTAAAGCCATTACTGTTGCATGATTCTCTTTAACAATGTTATCACATGGTTTAGTGTACCAAAGAATTTAGTCTCGGACAATGGAAAAATTTTCTGTGATCAAAATTTTGAGGATTTATTGTCCCTAATAGGTTTCAAACATGACTTCTATATCCCTTATTACCCCCAAGCCAACATATAAGTTGATTCCATGAACAAAGTTCTCAAAACTATGCTACAATGCATAGTCGATAAGAACAAGTCTAGTTGGAACCACAGGCTCTTTCCCGCCCTATGGGATTATAGAAACTCAATAAAAAATGATATTGGATTAATTCCATTTCACTTAGTACATGGGGTCAAATCCTTCCTCCCTATCAATTTCCAGATCCTTACCCTCAAATCATCCGTCAAATTGTTACCTGACACCCCAACATTGGAACAATGGTTGTTTACCTTTTAGCACCTCGATGAAGAATGGAGAGATTCACTCAAGAAAAAAAATCCATGAAACTTCGATCCAAAGCATAATATGACCGCTATGTATGCCCACTTACCTTCATATAGGGATACTTTGTTCAAGTATTCAATGCTAGAAAATATTCCAAACCCAGAATATGCAAGTTTGTGCCTAAGTGGACTGACCCTTATGTCATTCACCATTGTCTCCCAAATGGGGCATATGTGTTTCAAGATTCCAAATCAGCCTCAAAATCCCCATCAATGGGTTGTATTTGAATTGGATTTATCCATAACAACAAGCACCCCATAGATGCACCATGTTTTGAGCTATTATTTCTGCATTATACATACATTTTTCATGTCCTTTACTATACTTGGGTATGCCCATCATGTGTGTAGGAGGATTCTGATAACATAAAATTTACAACCACCACCACCAATGATGCAAGGCTTCCACTTAATGTATTATCACAGAGCTGGCCTCTTGTCCACCATTCTCCCTCTGATAACCCGAACCTTACTATAACTTTTGCATTATAAGAACAAGACTCTACCCCATATAGTCAACAATATCCTAGTCTTGATGTTCCATCAACGTCACTACTGAGGACCACTCTATTTCCCCCATGGTTGTTCGATCACAACCAACCCTGTCATTATTAGACACCCATGATGTCGATTAACCTGCAAGTTTGGGGAATTTGGTCCCCCAAGAAAACAATTTTCCTGAAGCCAATTATTTCATAGTTGGGAAGTTACTCCCCTACCTTAAGCAATACAACAAAACCATATTCCTCAGCACCCGTTACAACTAATATTTATCACGAACTTCCCATACCCCTATGAGCATTCACCCCTTTGCAAATCTTATTCATATCATCACTGTTGGGGTGTTATAATGTCTAAATTAATTCACCTATTCTTTAATTATCAACCAGGGTTGATAAGCTTAGAGTTGACACAAAATATATGCGAAGACAGAGGGGTTCTTATGGTGTCATGGAAATATTTTAACAAACAAAAGATCGAAAGATCTTTCAAAATGAAAAACTAAGTCAAACTCATAAGAATGCAATTATTAAGGTAATTAAACTGAGACAAAATAATAAACTAAACAATTGATAATTTATTTTATAACTTTAAACTGGAATACAATTAATAATTAACTATTCAAACTAAAAACTAGGGTGCAAGGAAGACTTAACTTATAAGCAAGTAGAAAACTTAATAAGAAAAGTAAGTAGAAAACTTAATAAAAGAAGCAAGTAGAAAACTTAATAAAAGAAATATCTTTAGGTTCTGTCCTACAAGTTCTTTCAACAATAACCCAATGTAAAAGAGACAACCTAAAAACATATTAAGGATAACACATATAACACTGAATCTCTCATGCAAATGGATAAATCAACCCAAAAGACATAAACACAAAACAATACAATAGTAAAACAAAACCGAAAACAATATTCAAGAAACAAAAACATAACACAACTTAACACATATTCAAGGTGAAAAGAAGTAAGGAAAATGATAAAACTTTAATAAATAACCTAAAACAATTAAACTTTAACTTCAATGTTAAACAAAACTATCATCTAACTATTACAGTCAAAACATAATTCAAACATTAAAGAAATAGAACTGAAAACAATCTCAAAACACATAAAAAATACTAAAAATGAAACTGTGGGATGAATGACAGACTGAACTGTGGGTCTGAAAAGAGTGGCTGAATAACAGACTAAACAGGCTGTTCGAATGACAGTCTGCACAGTTAAAATAATAAAAACTAACCTAAATGAGCTTAATCTTCAACTGAATTCATGCAGATGTAAATCTAATGCATAGATGCAATAAATAAACCTACTTATTAAGTAAATTTAACAGTAAACATAAGCATAAAGAAACCATTTCATATTAATAAACTAAAATGTAAATTGCATAAACTGATAATTTATGACAAAAATGAAATAAAGAGAACTGAATCTATTTAATTTGATAAAAAAAAACCTATTTTATCTAACTTGCAAATAAACCAAACAATAGACTAAAAATGAAATGATTGAAAATAAAGTTGAAAGCAAACTATGCACGCATTTAACTATCTAATTCAGAAATAAAATTGCATTACAAAAATAATAAAACAAACTGTAAATTAAACTAGCTACAATAGAAAAAAATGAAAGAAATAAACAAGAAAAGAAACCTCTGGTTGATGAGGGGCCCTCTCAGCAATCAGGGGTGGTTCCTGTCTAACTGATACTCAAATGCAATCTTCAATAGCAACACATACACCTCTTTATTCAAATGATGGAACATAAATACAGTGTGTTAAAAAAAAATTAAGTATGAACTGATAACACTGCGAACTAATTCTTCTTGGCTCTAACCTAGCTCTTCTAGCTAACTGAGCTCTCACACAAAGGCTGATTTATATAATATGAGCAAGTCGACCCTTTTAGTGGTCAACTGCTCTCTAAATTTAGTCGATCATAAAGGCACATAACAGATCACAGGCCATGCACAGAAAACCTCCCTTCTTTAGCATGGTTCTGGTTTTCTTCACTGGACAGCGTACGCACAGGCTCTTCTTCAATGTGAATGGTCTTCAGATGTGGCGCACGACTTCCTCCCTTAGCACAGCAGGTGGGCTGATATTAGACAGAGGAGAGCATACTGCCGAATCTTCTAGAGCGTAGGTTAAATGCATCAATCCAATGTGTGGATTTTTGATGTGGTGGAAAGCGAAGGAGAATGTAGGATGGTGAATTATCTAGAACATAAGCTTCATCACCCATATGCGTGGATAACAGGTCGTTTGCAGGATGTTTCATGTTTTAATGCTTGAAATTATTTCTCAGCAGCGCACATTCTGATGAGATATTTGAACGGAGAGCTGAACAACAAGCTAGGATGTGAGCTGGATACGCTGGGTGTCGATCTAGGGAAAACTAAGTGTCTGTTTGCTGGTGCACTTCAGGACTACCGTCTACAAAAACATGCTTCAACATCTGGAAAACTACCAACGAGTTTCGCACAATGGGCTGGATGACAAGTTGGACGTGCTGTGCTCAAGGTAGGTTGAATGCATTTTGTTTATTAATTTGGCCCAAAAAGATTATAAAATCTGAAACAAATATACAAATCAGTTAATACATCAAATGCGCTTTAATAATGTCATTTTTAATTAATAAAACCATAAAAATGATGATAATAAAAAGATTTTATATAAATCTTAAATACACTCATACCTGAGGCTGAATAATGATCCGCGCGACATAAAATATGCAAAAGATAATAAAACATGTGTTTAAATGAGTAATTTAATTACCAAAAATGATAACAAATCTAGGATCAACATTCCCCCAAACCGGAGAAATGCTAGGTCCCACTGAGCAAAAAGAAAGAAAAACAATTTAGGAAGAAGGCGAACTAGCAACTGCCTTCGACTTAGCAGATGAAGAAGGTAATTTAAACTTCACTCTTTTAACCTGTAACTTAAAAATAACATATCTTTCATGTCAAACATTGTATGAAGGTTAAAAATGACTTTATTGGGTTTTTCAACATTCTTAATTTAACAGTTCTCAGGTTCAAAATAGTTTTGTCATTTATAAGGTTTGAAATTAATTCAACCATGTCCAAAGTAAAAATTTGACAGGTTGAACATGTAACACAAAACATAAATCACATTTTGAATAACAAAAAGATTGATCACTTTCATGCATGATTGGGTAAGAGGATAAGATCATTAACAGTGAAATGGAAGTAAAAACTATTTTCCCAAAAACAAAGTTTGGTTAGCAGATTTTAATCATAAGTGCTATAATATTACCATTTTTATTCAGATAGCTATTTGATATTTCATTTGGACCTTCATTCGATCCTTCATAAGATCTTCCATATTGAATTTTGCTGTAAAAATATGTTTCAGGCTATAACCAAATTCCACTGTTTACATTCCTGAAAATACTTATCATTTGTTAGAGATAAATAGATATGTCATAAATAATGAAAACAATCTATTTTTTTCCAAATCCATCTTCCCCCAAACCAAAGATATGGCATGTCCTCAAGCCATACAGAGAAAAGAATTGATTGTTCCAGAAAATGAAAGAGTGCTAGCATGCTGTTAATTATTTTTAAGAAAAACTAACTAGTAAATGGAAATGGTTCAGAGATGTATATTCATGAAAAATAGAACAGTGCTTAGAAAGACAACTTAAATGAGAATAATATAATCAAAAGAAGACCATAGGAAAAACTAGCGATCCATGCCTTATTGTAAAGATATCCTGTCATCATAAAATATTTTAAGTGTACCCCGTAGTGTGTGATATTCATAGCTATGGGTCCCATATCTAAGATAATGACATCTTAGGTATATGCTGAATTAGATGGGCAAGGTCAAAGTCAACTTAGAGACATTCTCAAATGACATGTTAAACAATTGGCCATAACATATTTTTTGAAGAATTTTATTTATATTATCACTATTTTATGAACATGTGCATAGTGGTGTATTAACCAGATCTCTTTTTCCTGATATTGCCCTACTACCAACAGGCCTGTTCAGTACCCCGACGGGTTTATGTTGGTACCATGCAAGCATAGCCCCGCTGCCAGCGAGCCTGTTCAGTACCCCGACGGGTTTACTTGAATTTATCAAGCTTCCTATTGTAAGGTTTTACTTAGCATTGACCCACTACCAGCAGGCATGTTCAGTAGCCCGACGGGTTTGCCTTGTATAATGATATTAAATAAATAGAAGCCAATTGGTACTAGAGCGTGTTAAATCCTGCTAAACACATAATTCAATTTTTTTCAAAATAATGTTAAAGTAATTTCATAATGGCCATAACCGCAAATCATGTCAAAAGAGAATAACCTAAAGCTGTGCTTTAACCTTATAGTCCTTCTTCTTCATAAAAGAAAAGTAATTTTCCCCATAGACAAAAATTCCACTTACTTTCGAGTTATCACCAAAATACTCGAGAGACAAGTTTTGATAACAAGTATAGGATGATCTAGTAATCCATAGGTGAAAAATATGATAATGAAAGTGGGTCTTATCAAGCAATTGTTTAAAAGAATAAATCAGAAATATACATGTCTGAATCAAGATACCCAAAACTATATGAATCATAGAAGAACTGGTTAAGTATGATATACAAAGGATTTATAAATTTTTTTAAGACAAATTATTAGTATAAGTTGCAAATTTCAAAAGTACCCCAAGAAAGGTTAAAATACCTGGTGAATATTTAACATAATTCCCTTGTCCAAGTAATATTCCGTTAGCTTCTCATAGAGATAATATACTTGTAATCAAACTACAAAATCACTTGTTAGATGATTCAATTTATTCATAAAGACATAAAAGAAAAAGAGTCTTGTGTAAACAACCTATTAGAAATGACTCTTATTTATTCAAAGCAATAAGCACATATTTACATATATACACGTGATAATAACCCAAAATATTTTTCAAGGATCAGGAGGAGGAGGAATAGCCCCCCCTTCAACTAATTCCATTTCATTTTGCTGAAAAACATTATGTATAAAGTCCTATTTAGATGTTGGTTGGTGATATAGCCTAAGTCTAGGTCCATTTACTACAAAGGAAATTTTTGAGCCATCAATTGTTTTAATTCTTACTGACCCATTATCAAAAGCTATAACTACTTCGTATGGACCCATCCAAAGGGTAGTTAATTTCCCTTTCAAAATTTTAAACCGTGAATCGAATAGTAGTTCCCAATCTCCAATATTAAACTGCTTTTGCTTAATAAATTTATCATGCCATGTTTTTCATTGATTCTGTATTAACATCGTTCTTTGGAGTGCATCTTGTCTAATTTCATCTAACTCATTAATCTGTAATATTCGTTGTTTCTGTGCTTCATCCAAATTCATGTCTAATTGTGCTTCCATGCAAAAGGTTTTAACTTGAAATTCAATAGGTAAAAGGACTTGTTTTCCATACACTAACTCATAGGGGGTATGTCCGGTAGTGTTTCTCCATGTTATCCTATAGGCCCATAAAGCCTCGGGGAGTCTATCTGCCCAATCCTTATGATGTAAGTGAATGGTCTTAGTTAGAATGGATTCTAATACTTTATTAGTTGATTCTACCTGACCATTAGCCTGAGGATGATAAGGTGAATATTTGCAATGTTAGATGCCATATTTCGTAGTAAGTTCTTTTATTAATTTAGAAGTAAATTGAGTACCTTGATCTGTGACAATTTCTCTAGGTACACCAAACCGGGTGAATATTTCTTCATATATAGATTCTACCACTGATTTCTTTGTGGCTCTAAATAAAGCTTTATCTTCTACCCACTTGGTGACATAGTCCGTGCAAACTAATATATATTTATTTTTACGAGACATGGGAGAAATTGGTCCTACAAAATCAAGAGCCCATTTCTCAAAAGTTTCAATCATATCTTGGGGTTCTAAAAGCATCTAATCAGATGATGTAGGTCTACCCATTCTTTAGCAACTATCTCATCCTTTAACATATTTGGAAGCATCCTTAAAAATGCTTGGCCAATAATAACCAGAATGTAATACTTTGTATGCCGTCCCCTTATCAGAAAAATGTCCTCCACATGGTCCATCATGGCATGCATGGAGGATGTATTGCATTTGATCCTCTCGCACACATCATCGAATAATAAGATCTGGGCCAGTGTGAAATAGATTGTTATCAACCCAAGAATAATTGGAACTCTGAACTATAATACGACGCTTCTCATGTGGAGACAAATGGTTTGGTATTTTCCCAGTTTCTAAATAATTCACAATATCTGCGAACCAAGAGGTTTGAACATATACAACAAATAAATGTTCATTAGGAAAAGTGTCATCAACTGGTTTAGTACGGTCTTTATGTTGAATATGGGAAAGGAAATCTGCTACGAGATTTTCTTTACCAGGTCAGTCAATGACGGTAATGTTAAATTCTTGAAATAAAGGAAGCCATCGGGTCACTCTACCATTGGTAATTGGTTTATTCATTAGAAATCTAATGGTGGAGTGATCGGTATGCACAAAAAATTCATAACATGTGATGTAATGACGAAATTTATTAACAGAATAAACTACTGCCAAAAATTCCTTTTCAGTAACAGTATAATTTAATTCTGCAGGAGTCAAATTTTTGCTAATAAAATAGATGGCATAAGGTGCTTTTCCTTCTTTTTGGCCGAGGACTCCTCCTATGGCCATATTAGAGGCATCGGTAGATATGTGAAAAGGAAGGGGCCAATCGGGACCCCTAAGTATTGGTGCCATCGATATTTTAGCTTTTAGAATTTCAAAATCATTTTGACAAGATTCTGTCCACTGGAATTCTACATCCTTTGTAAGCAACTTAAACATTGGTGCAACTATTTCAGTGAAATTTTCAATAAAATGACGATAATAGCCTACTTTACCAAGGAAGCTTCTTACCTCTTTCTGAGTTTTGGGAGAGGGAAGGCCAACAATTACTTTGATCTTCGTATGGTATACCTTATTTCCTTGGGAAGAAACATGGTGTCCCAAAACTATACCTTCTGTTAGTAACATTCTACATTTGTCGTGACTGAGGAATAAATTCATTTCTTAACATCGGATCAAGATCTTCTCGAGGTTTCCAAGGGATTCTTGAAAATTATTACCATAGGACGTAAATTCATCCATGTATACCTCCACACAATTATGTATAAGATCAGAAAATATTCCTAAGACTGCTCACTGGAAAGTGGCAGGTGCATTACATAATCCAAATGGAAAAACTCGATAAGCATAGGTTCCCCAAGGGCATGTGAAGGTGGTTTTATATTGATCTTCCGGTGCTATTAAAATCTGGTTGTAACCACTATACCTGTCAAGAAAGGAAAAATATTGTTTACCAGACAGAGTATCTAATGCTTGATCAATAAAGGGTAAAGGAAAGTAGTCTTTAAGTGTAGATTTGTTTAGCTCCCTAAAATCAACACAAATACACCATTTCCTTGTAAGTTTCTTTGGGACTAATACTAAAGGAGATACCCATTTACTGTCAGAGATAGGATATATGAAACCAGGAGTGAGGAGTTTTTGTAATTCTTGTTTTACTATATCCTTTAGAGCAGGATTCATCCTCCTCTGTGGCTGCCTTACAGGTGACATGCTTGGATCCATATAAATAGGGTGAATACAGGTATCAGGGTGTATACCCTTCATATCGGTGTATTCCCATGCAAATGCTCCAGCTTGTTTCTTAAGAACTTTAAGCAACTGTTCTTGTTGGTTTTCACTTAATCCTGCATTTATATGTAAAAAATTTCAGGGCCAACTTCACAAGGTATGGTATATGGTCCTATATTCTCTTCAATCGTGAAAACATAAGGTGTTTCTGTAAACATGGAAAGATCCATATTCTCTTGAAACGTATCTCCAAAAATCTGATCGAGTTGAGCAAAGGACCGAGGGAAATTTGTATAGGTTATCGAAGAAACAAACTGGTTTAATACATTCTCAGTGGTATTCTCCTAAAGTGCCCAAGAGAAATCACTAGGAAGGGAGAGATCATCAAAGTCTTCATCCCCCAAAGAACAGTTTAACCACCATGAATTTTCAGGTATTGGTTGTGCTGGGGGGTATAAAATAAGTCTTTGTGTGGACAACCCATTGGAAATAGTCATCTCTCCATCCCTACATCCTATAAAAGCATTTGCGGTAGATAACCATGGTCTTCCCAAAATAATAGGATGTCCTTTAGAAGGATCCTTTGATTCTACGACCATAAAGTCAACAGGGTATTCCCATGAGGCTACTGATACAACAATGTCATCCAGGACTCCAACGGGTTTTATGGTAGTGCGGTCTGCTAGTTCTAGGATGGAAGGAGTAGGTCGAAGAAATTGTCCCAACTGTAAATCTTCTAAAACTGTGGTGGTCATCATATTAATGGCGGATCCTAAATCGATTAATGTATTCTCTATGGTGGTGGTGTTTATAATTACAGTCACTATTGGACTCTTGGATTTGTAAATTTTCAATCCGGGACTAACTTGTCATACATTCAAACATTTCTCCTATAACATGAGTTGTAAGCTAAGGGTCCTTTTGCTTCTTTCCTGGGAGTTTAATACATAGCTCCTTTATTACCTTACTATATATTGGTATATCTTTGATAGCTTGTAATAGAGGGATTTTAATACATATATTCTTTAATTCATTCAAAATGTTATACTCTGGATGAACTATAGGTTTTTCTATTACTAGTCTCTCTGGAAACGGAGGAATTCTTTGCTCCTGAATAGTTTCTTGCGGAGGATGGGTGTGTACTAGAACCTTTGGAATGTTCACATCCTCCAAAATAGCATCATTCATGGGTTCACTTAAATATTCTTCTTCTTCATTTGGTTCCTGAATGATGACTGATGACTTGGGTTTATTATTCACAACTCTTCCTGATCGTAATTGAATTTCATTTACAGGTACAGTCAAAATAAGGTAGGGTGGAAGAGTTTGCAACTCAATGCTATTAAGAGCTTAAGTTGGTTTATTATTAGGGCTAGGTATCGGTTGTGTAGGTAATAATCTTGGTCGAGGAGGATTTTCATTCTGAAAGTGATGAGTTTGCTGTGTGATAAAAGGAACTGGAGGTACAAATCCAGGAGACATTTGCTGGAAATTTGTTTGATTATGAGGATAAGGATTATTAGGTATAGGGATAGGTTGTGGCTGAGGATATGGTTGTCCTTTCCATCCCTATGACCAATATTGCTATTGTGGAAATTGAGGAGGAGGGTACTAAGGTGGCCAATTCTGCCAACTTGAATTGTTCCATTTTTGAGGTGGTTGACACAGAGGATAATAGAGTGGAGATTGTGGTGGAAAGTTTGGATATGTTGGTTGATCTCTAGGTTGCCAAGGATACCTCCTAGATGTTTCAGCTACATCCCCACTCTTATAGATGGATTGCAACCTAGAAAAGGATGGACAATTATCTGTTGGATGCTCTTCTGTATAGATGTGCAATACATAGATGTTGTTTAATGGAAATTCCCTTTGGGGATGTTTAGTTCTACATATGGGACAAAAGATACTCATTGCTGCTCGTTCTTCATCCTGCCTCTTCTTGGCTTGTAAAGCATCTAGTTGAGAACCCATTGCTCCTAATATATCAGTCTTAAAATTCTCCAATAGGATTCCTAACTCTACTCTTGTAACTCCACCTGAACTAGGAACATTTCCTCTTACATTTCTACTAAAAGGCTCTTGAAAACTTTTCGCAACTTTCCCCCTACTCCTAGAATATTTTTTACACATCTCACCGATTTGTGCAAAAGTTTTATGAGAAATATTGCCATCTGCCATGATATTAAGACTTTCTAACAAGTCCTCGGAGATCCCCTTAAGGAAAAGTGTACGTAATGCATATTTTCAGAGGTCATTATATTTAGACTTATGTAATGTATAAATAAACCTTTCGAGATAATCCTCCAGGATCTCATCTTCAAGTTTTTGTATCTTGAATATATCATGTCGAGAGTCCTTAGGTTTGCAATATTCTTGATATTTTCGCAAAAATGAAGTTTTCATATCATCCCAAGTCCTAATAGTGAATTCTCCTAATCCCATGAACCATCTCAAGGTGGAATATTTTAGTGTAGCGGGAAAGAGTTTTAGTTTGTGAGCATCTTGTAGATAATTATAGCTCTTACAAAGGATATCGAACTCGAATAGGAATGTGTCCGGGTCCTCATTAATTTTTCCATAGAAAGTAGGTAAGGAGGAAGGAGGGATGCTTTTCATAGTTACATCCTGCATTGTGTCTAAAATAGGGAACCCGAAGGTAGCCTCAGTTTGATTTTCCCCTTCTCCTTCTTCATTTCTAACTTAATCATGATCTTCGTTTTCTCCCCGTCTCTCCATATAAGTTGGATTCTTAACATAAATATACTTAGGAGGCTCCTTTCAAGGTGATAATGGACGTCCCAACATTATTTTTCGGGAGAGATCTTCCTTTGATAAATCGTGTTTTTATTGAATCCTAGAGGGATAGTAGGTTCTACTATAGAAGTTTCAATCTGTGAGATGACTGGATCTACTAAGGTTCCAACGAGAGCTTTTACTTGAGCAGGATCAACAAAGTCAAAGAAATTCGGATCTCCTACTAGTGAAAAAGTTGTGTTAATTGGATTCGAGACTAGTGGAGGGATGGAGGGATTCTAATGGATGATCCTCTTGAACTTACTCAGGAATGGTCTCCTTAGGACCTTCCGTGAAGGTTCCTTCTCCTTCTATGGCTTCCCTAGTAAGATATTCTAAGAGAGATTCTTTAGGTTTTAGGGTATAAAGACTTCCTATAGGCGTCTTTCAATACCTTTATGGTTAGTTAGTAGTTGGGGAATTACGTCCCCTACAACAGTTAGTAGGGACTTCAATAAGTTTTTCGGTCTTAACAAATCTACCCTGAGGATCTCTAATTCTACTCATGAAAAACTTTTAAACTAAAGAAAACCTATGCTACTTCTGTTTCTAGATTTGGGGGTGCCTGTTATAACATATGCGCAGGTTCATACCTCTTGTCTTACCACTCCCCCGATACCAACCTATTACTAAATTTCATAAAGAATTCTACTCTACCTTACAGAACAACTCCCTGGAAATGGCGCCAAAAATTTTCGGGTGTTATAATGTCTAAATTAATTCACCTATTCTTTAATTATGAACCGGGGTTGGTAAGATTAGAGTTTACACAAAATATATGTGAAGGCAGAGGGGTTCTTATGGTGTCGTGGAAATATTTTAACAAACAAAATATCGAAAGATCTTTCAAAATGAAAAACCAAGTCAAACTCCTAAAAATGCAATTATTAAGGTAACTAAATTGAGATAGAATAATAAAATAAACAATTGATAATTCATTGTATAACTTTAAACTGGAATACAATCAATAATTAACTATTCAAATGGAAAACTAGGGTGCAAGGAAGACTTAACTTATAAGCAAGTAGAAAAATTAATAAGAAAAGTAAGTAGAAAACTTAATAAAAGAAGCAAGTAGAAAACTTAATAAAAGAAATATCTTTGAATCTGTCCTACAAGTTCTTTCAACAATAACCCAATGTAAAAGAGACAACCTAAAAACATATTAAGGATAACACATATAACACTGAATCTCAAATGCAAACGAATAAATAAACCCAAAAGACATAAACACAAAACAATACAATAGTAAAACAAAATCAGAAACAATATTCAAGAAACAAAACATAACACATCTTAACACATATTCAAGGCGAAAAGAAGTAAGGAGAATGATAAAACTTTAATAAATAACCTAAAACAATTAAACTTTAACTTCAATGTTAAAAAAAACTATCATCTAACTATTACAGTCAAAACATAATTCAAACATTAAAGAAACATAACTGAAAACAATCTCAAAACACATAAAAGATACTAAAAACGAAACTCAGGGCTGAATGGCAGACTAAACTGTGGGCCTAAAAGGGGTGGCTAAATAACAGACTAAACAGGCTATTTGAATGACATTCTGCACAGTTAAAATAATAAAAACTAACCTAAATCAGCTTAATCTTCAGTTGAATTCATGGAGATGTAAATCTAATGCATATAGGAAATAAATAAACCTACTTGTTAAGTAAATTTAATAGTAAAATAGACTTAAACAAATTCATAAACATAAGCATAAAGAAACCATTGCATATTAATAAACTAAAATGTAAATTGCATAAACTGATAATTTATGACAGAAATGAAATAAATAGAACTGAATCTATTTAATTTGATAAAAAGTAACTTGTTTGATCTAACTTGCAAATAAACCAAACAATAGACTAGAAATGAAATGACTGAAAACAAAGCTGAAAGCAAACTATGTGCGCAGTTAACTATCTAATTCAGAAATAAAATTACATTATAGAAATAATAAAACAAACTGCAAATTAAACTAGCTACAACAGAAAAAATGAAAGAAATAAACAAGAAAAGAAACCTCTGGTTGATGAGGGGCCCTCTCAGCAATTAGGGGTGGTGCCTGACTAACTTCTACTCAAACACAATCTTCAACAACAACAAATACAACTCTTTATTCAAATGATGGAACAAAAATAGAGTGTGCTTAAGAACATATCAAGTATGAACTGATAACACTGTGAACTAATTCTTCTTGGCTCTAACCTAGCTCTTCTATTTGACTGAGCTCTCACACAGAGGCTGATTTATATAATAGTTTACAGAGATGAGCAAGTCAACCCTTTAGTGGTCAACTGCTCTCTAAATTTAGTCGATCATAAAGGCACATAACAGATTGTAGGCCACGCATAGGCAACCTCCCTTCTTCAGCGCGGTTCTAGTCTTCTTCAGTGGATAGCGTATACAGAGGATCTTCTTCAGCGTGAATGGTATTCATATGTGGCGCATGATTTCCTCCCTTAGCACAACAGATGGGCTGATATTGGACAAAGGAGAGCATACTGATAAATCTTCTAGACCTAGGTTAAACGCATCAATCCAACACGTGGATTGTTGATGTGGTGGCAAGCAAAGGAGAATGCAGCCTAGCGAATTATCTAGAACACAAGCTTCATCACCTAGATGCATGGATAACAGGTCATTTGCAGGCCATTTCATATGTTACTGCTTGAAATTAGTTCTCAGCAGCGCATAGTCTGATGAGCGATTTGGTCGGAGAGCTGAACAACAAGCTGGGCCGTGAGCTGGATATGCTGGGCATCGATCTAGGGTGAACGAAGTGTCTGTTTGCTAGTGCGCTTCAGGACTACCATCTATAGCAACACGTTTCAGCATTTGGAAAACTACCAATGAGTTTTGCGCAAATGGGCTAGATGACAAGCTAGATGTCGAGCTAGACGTGCTGTGCACAAGGCAGGCTGAATGCGTTTTGTTTATTATTTTGGCCCAAAAAGATTATAAAATATGCAAACAAATATACAAATTAGTTAATACATCAAATGCGATTTAATAATTTCATTTTTAATTAATAAAACCATAAAAATGATAATAATAAAAATATTTTATATAAACCTTAAATACACTCATACCTAAGGCTAAATAATGATCCGCGTGACATAAAATATGCAAAAGATAATAAAACATGTGTTTAAATGAGTAATTTAACTACCAAAAATGATAACAAATCTGGGATCAACAATTACCCCAAGACAAAAATGCCCCCCCTCTTCTAGATACAACCGATCTTTTAGAATTATTCTTACGAGAACACTCTGAATAACAATGATTCATGGGGCACCCGTCTCCGCATTTGCAAACCATCCCCCACTTCATCTTGGAAAAGGTTCCCCATCCCACTCAAAACCGTGGGAAACCCACTAATCATTAATTTAACCCCCCAACTCACCAAAAAATGTGAGAGTCCCACCCATCATAAAAATTAGTCCCCCAACATGCCCAAAACCGTGGGGACCCCACTAAATAATCTTTATTAACAAATAATTCCCCGATACTCTCAAAATCGTAGGAACCCAACCACCCATTCTTTTGGCAGCAACCTCCTGGTCTACATTGATCGATGTAGTTGAGTCCCCAGATCCCCAACATTAGCAATTTTGTTAGTCACTACTACCCTCAATACCGTGTCTCAAAAAAATCCCTTCATTTGTAGTTTCTCTCCTTTTCTTAGCCTTTGATGCTCTATTTTGAAGAATGTTATCGTTAGTTACTCCCCAAGTTTACATCGATCGAAGGAAGTTATGATCCCCACACTTACCATCTAGTCATGTGCCAGGTCAGTCAGTCCCACAAATTGGTTACAATATGATCTTGATTCACAGAACAAGACCCTCATCCTATCACAGTTCTTTAGTCATTTGACGCCAAATCCTTAGATTCTAAGACTTGAAGTAGTTCTAGTGGTACCTTGGGATTCCTTTCAATAACTACAAGGAATTTCCTCAAACTAAGTAAGGGGAGTCATCAGTGCTCCTTAACTTAGTAGTATCCCCCATGCTCGACATCAACACGTCTAATCACATCAGGGGGAGTCATACATTTCAAAGGGAGTAGTGTTAACTTTTGAAAATCATGGTAGCAACATCTCCAGTATAGTGCAGTCCTCTTTCAGGCTTCACTAATAGTCAGTCCCACAAATTGGTTACAATATGATCTTGATTTGTAGGACAAGACCCTCATCCTATCATAGTTCTTTAGTTATCTGACGCCAAACCATCATATTCTAAGACTTGAAGTAGTTATAGTGGTACCTTGGGATTCCTTTCAATAACTACAAGGAATTTCCTCATACTGAGTAAGGAGAGTCATCAACACTCCTTAACTTAGTAGTATCCCCCATGCTCGACATCAACACGTCAAATCACATCAGGGGGAGTCATACATATCAAAGGGAGCAGTGTTAACTTTTGAAAATCATGGTAGCAACATCTCCAATATAGTGCAGTCCTCTTTTAGTGGCTTCACCAACATTTTGTGCACCGAACCCTGTGGGCTTCTTCAAATTCTCAATAATTTCACTTCTTCAACACCATTAATATCAGTTCGAGGTTCATGTACTCTCACATGGTTTAAAGCCACCTTCATGCATGTCCTAACATTTTATGAGAGATCTCATCTCACATCATTTGAAGATCACATATCCAAGGTGTTGTATATGCTTGACCATTGGGCAATATAAGAAGTGGTTTGGCATCTATTGGTTGTTGGAGTCTGTATCGCTTACCCATATTTCATTTTATTTAGTTTTGTTTTTTTTTCTTTGGATTTGTTCTATTTTCACTAACAACCACTTGTAGAATCACTTGGAGAACTCACCCACATCCACAAATGGGAACCTTATATTGATGCCTTGCTGGAACCTATAAAGGCCTTGCTCCTAACCAAGTGGGAATAAAACACTCGTGTGCAATATTTCCCACAACATGAATTCTTAATTTGCACTTGCTCAAGTCTTTCAATCGGAGTCCTGTATTCATGCCTTAGTCACATGCATGAAATGGATAAGTGTTAAGTGTTTGATTCAGAGGTATTTTCTAGAGTTTTCATGGACGGAATTCCAAGGTCGATTTTGTGAATATTTAATTAAATATTATTAATTATAAATAATTATATTATTAGGTTGCTAGTGAAAGGGCGTAACCCTTCACTATGTTGGCTCAAGCTATATAAAGACAAGCTTATTGTACATTTATAATGATAATCTAATACATTATTATTATTTTACTATTAAATATGGAAGTCGGTTTCGACTATTAAGAGTCCAACTGGATACGGTTGCACCAAGTGGTATCAGAGTAGTTTCTCTCCTCGTGTGAGCTTGGATTTGGTTCCGCCCACCTTTGAGCTTGGTTTCGGCTCATCTCACATCACATATTCCCTCCATTTCATGCTCATTCCTCCATAGTTATCTTTCTCCGTTCCAACATCTCTCTCTCCGCTCTCCACCTACTCTGCCCTGCTTCCATCCTGCCTCCACACTTCCTCCACCTGCCTCCACTCTCCACGTTCTTCTTCATCCCTTCGTACTTTCCCTCCACATCTGCACTCTCCACCTGTGTGCCCTCCCTCCATCCTGCCTATGCATCACTTCCCATATAGCCCGCGCATTTCCTACTACTGCCGTCATGCACGCCCAACTCCACCTCCTACTCGCACACCCCTCCTATACATCCCCAATTCACCCCTACCTTCACCCCTCACGCACTGCTCCACATCATGCTCCACATTAGCGACTCCCTCCGTCTGCTGCTACCTCCCTCCCACTCCCATGACTTCCACCTCCGTGCTATTCTCCTTCCCCAGCTCACATGCCATCCTCTTGTGTTGCACACAACCACCCTCGAGTCCCTACATCCTCTCCCCGACGCCTTCATCCCCCATTACTGCTCACTCCTACCATTTATTCACATCCTTCGCGTGCGCTTCCATCACTCATCCTCCATGAGCATAGTAACCCGCAAAACCTACAAAACCTGCAAAATAATTTTTTTTATAATAAAAATCAAATATTATATATAATAATATATTATTATTATATTATAATATTTAGTTTTAAAACTTTAATAAAAAAACAAAAAAAAACTATATATACAAAATATTATATAGTTTATAAAATAATAATAATAATAATAATAAATTAATTAATATTTATTATTATTCAAAAAGAAAAATTCACTCTCAAAAGCCAAAATAGCGTCGAAATACACACCCCCGCATATAAGGTCCAAGACCATGATGGAACTAAAAGAGAAAATCGAAAAAATAGAGAAAGAAGAGATTATTTTGGTACTAGAAAGAAGGCTGGATGAAAAATTTGACATCCTGAACAAAAAACAAAAAAACTTGGATGACAAAATGAGTACCATGACTCAAAACATAAACGCCTTAACACAAAACTTGAGCACCATGATGCAACACCATAATACATTATCCAAGGTGTTACAAAGACTCATACCTAGTCTGGACCAATTTAGTAGTCTAGACATGTTAGATGCCTCATTTCATGTTGCCACATAGGAAGCACTCGCAAGGAATCAAGAAGAATTGAAAAAAGAAATAAATTTTAACAATGCGACGCTTAAGCAAGAGATAGAAACAAAAGTACTCCCAGATATGGAGGCACGATTAAACAACAAAATAGACGCTATTAGTAAGACACTAGAGAATAAAAAGACTAAAAATCTCTGCCAACAACGAATCAGTTCAAATATGTCACTTGCATTGTCCAGTAGTTCTGAGCCACTGAGTCAAACCATAAGGCAAAAAGAAATCAATATCATCCTTACATAGTGTGCCCACCTAAGGAAAAAATAGAGTTGTTGAAATACAATGGGAGTGAATACCAATGCGTTGCTTGGCTAAACAAAGAAGAAGAATACTTCGACATTTACAATATTCAATCTGATGAGGAGAAGGTGAAATATGTGTCAATGCATATGGAAGGGTACGCCTATAATTGGTACTTATGGTGGAAGAGACAACTTTTCCTACACCTGGAACTTGTTCAAAAATGATTTTTTAAATAGGTTTTAAGGAATCAAAGAAGATGTTTTTTACAGTAAACTTACCAGATTACAACATGTTGGAAGCGTTGAGGAATTCACACATCAGTGGGAATCCTTATCGACACGAGTATTTGGGTTTTCTGTCAAGCAAAGAATTAGAATATATTTAGGAGGTCTTAAACCATACCTCCAAAAAGAGTTAAAGTTACATGACATACCTAATGTAGAAGTAGCAATATATAAGGCCAAAGCTGCAGAATGCAAATTGGAAGGAATAATAACAAGAGGTGATTACCATTATCGACAAGAAAAAGAGACACAATGTAGGTACTGTGAAGATACTTGGTCACCCGTCCATCAATGTCACAAACCTCAATCATATGCCTATGAAATGGAAAATAGGTCGAAGTCATCTAACAGTTACTCTGATAATAAAAAAATAAGAAAAAACATATGTCATCGATGCAGTGATGACTGGACCCCTGTCCATAAATGTAGGAACAATCATACAATATAATTTATAATCATCAATGGAAAGGAAGTGCAATTCTCTACACTAGAAATCTCGTATGATTCTAATACCGACACCGAATCAGAATGAAGGACGACATTAGGAAAATACTCAATCTTTGAGGACAAAGCTTTTCCCAAAGGGAAGGCAATGTTGTGAATATTTAATTAAATATTATCAATTATAAATAATTAGATTATTAGGTTACTAGTGAAAGGGTGTAACCCTTCACTATGCTGGCTCAAGCAGTATAAAGACGAGCTTATTGTACATTTATAATGATAATATAATACATTATTATTATATTACTATCAAATATGGAAGTCGGATTCGACTATTAAGTGTCCAACCGGATATGGTTGCACCAATCAAAAGGGGGAAATAATAGCAGAAAATGGTGTTAAAACAACATGTTCGGGACGATTTACAAAGTACCGAAGTGATGACGCCAAAATGCTAACTTCGAGATCGACAAGTTTCTCCTAGAAGGATCACTTTTGTGGTCCCAACTTCTAATTCCCGATGCTGGAATTATTGGAGTGGGAAAATCAAGGAAGTTTTTTTACAATTAAGTTTGTGGTTCCAATGTACGGAAGACAATACTTCGAGTCTATAAGTTAGAGGTTGTTTGTTGGAAATGGGTTTGTGGTTTTGACTTTTGACTCTCAATGTCGGAAACATTGGAGTCGACAAGTTAGGGTGGTTTGTTTGGAAATATTTTTTCGCTTTCGACTTCTGAATCTTGATGTCGGGAGCATCAAAATTGGGAAGTCAGGTTTGGTTGTTTGAAGACCCATTGTGTGTTCCAACTTCTGACTTTCGATATTAGAAATCACGAAGTTGGCAAGTCAGGTTGGTTTCATTGGGAACCTGTTTTGTGGTTTTGAATTTTGTCTCCTGACTTATAGAAGGTTGTCATCGCAGTTGGTAAGTTGAAGGTTATTGGATGAGAGCTATTGGGTGGTCTTGATTTTCAACTCCCGACGTACATAATATAGTACTCAGAGTTGGGAAGTCAAGGAAGGTCTGTTACAGAGTCAGTTGAAATTTCTAATTTTCGATTCTCGATGTCGGAATAGTTGGGAAGGATATGAAAAGTCAGAAAGGTGAAGAAACATCAACAAGTTGGAATTTAGCCTTTGGAAGTGGAATTGTATAGTTGAGATTGATTGTAAGGTTAATTAAGGCTGATTAACCCAAAGTAATGAATGATTAGGCAATCTAGCCTAGATGGATGTTTATGTTTCCACATTGTTGGTATCACTTGGGCAAAATTTGGAAGCCTGGTTTTGTGTAATACTCCCTCCTATAATATGTTTGGTTGAGAGGGACATGATCAAATTGTATAAGAGCAAGAAAGCTTGCCATAATGATGTTGGAATGATTTTCCCATCATATCAAAAGGAAACCAAGGTGACTATGGAAATGCTAGTTTCTCAAAGCTAGCCACAAAATAACCTTGGATTTTTGTAGAATCTACATGGTTTTCCACCACCATCATTTTTGTCCAACAAAATTTATTTTTGCTAAAACTATGTAACCAAGCTTAGCGGTGCAATCTATAAAATTCATTTTTTTTGACCAAATCAATACATCCTTGGCTTCTAGGTTAACGCATATGAATTTAGGCACTAGTTTTTCAGCAAATCGAGACAATTCCATAGTGTTGTTCCCTTGAAAACCTAGAAAGAATGGAAACTTACATTGTCGACGACCCCATTCTTGAGGAGACTGAGCTTGAGCATTGGAAAAAAAAAAATATTCTAGGTATGAAGGGTTGACCTTAGATTGTTTGAGAGCCTATATTCATTAATATTCAATCCTAGCTATGGATCCTCTATAGTCCATTCCATGACTAGTGGGAAAGCAAAAACTAGAGCTTTCCACATTATTGAGTCATGTTTGTGTGATTTGCGAGGATTACAAAACCATTCTTTCATGGAAGAGCCTGCAATGTATTTATATATAACAACTCTTCCTCACAAAGAGGAATTGTAAGTAAGATGCCCAAGGCTTATGGTTGTTAAGGATTGACAAAATATAACAGGCTTTTTTATTCTCAAACCTCCCAATTCTTTGGGTTGTTCCACCTTTTTCCATCACCAAGGGAATTCCCTCATAGTCATGATTTCCAAACCATAAGAATGAGAATATTTTCTACCTTTTGGAATATAGGTTACTAAATCCCAATAAATTGGAATGCTTTGAAGCATTTCTTTGATTAAAATCAGGCGTTACCAAGCAACAATAATCGATTATCCTAAAAAGATATCATTTCCTCAATCGTTTTATACAACCAAGAATCGATTATCCCAAAAAGATATCATTTCCTCAATGTTTTTATACAACCAAGTCCAATATATATAGGAGTATGAGTTCGAATTTAAAACAAAGCCTAGATGCTTGAATCCTTCAGACATATTCTTGCATGGGATTGAGAGAAGAGAGTCCATCTAGATATGAGATTATTAATGTGAAAATTTTTATGAAGGAGGTAGTAATTGTCTAAGTTTATCTACATATAACCGTTAAATTTACCATAAATATCTAAAATACCTTTATAAGCTTGAAATTATTCCAGAGAAGCTTCTCCAATAATAAGGACATTGTCTACGAATAGAAGATGAGTTATGACTTCAGATAATGACATTTTGACTCCTTTGATGGATCTTGAGGAATTTGAATGAGAAACAAGATTGTGAGAGATTCTTCAATCATAAGAAAAGAAATAAGGAGAGAGGAAACCTTGGTGTAAGCCTTAGGTCAGATGAAAAAATTGCGTTGGGGAACCATTGATTAATATTACGAAATAGGATGACTTGATGCAACCCATGATCCAATTGTCTGTGTCAGGAGAAATGGATATTTTAGTGAGAAGCAATATTAGAAAGGTCTAGCTTTGGATAGATTAGTCAGAGAGAAAAGGCCTTCAATTTTGAACGAGCCATTGAGTCCAACATTCCTTGGGCTAGAAAATTTGCATCATGAATCTGCCGCTTGTGAAAAAATATGAACTTCTCTTTCAAGACTATGTTACTTAAGACTATCTTGATACATTGAGCAATGATTTTTGAGATCAATTTATATATAACATTACAACAAGAGATTGGATGAAAATCTTCTAAGGACACTTGAGCATTGCTTCTTTGGGATTAAAGCTAGGAGAGCAGAATTCAAAGAGCATAAAAGAAATGGAAGAAGAGGCTTGAAGCGGGATCTATTACTTTTTAGTTAACTCACAATAATCCTCTTCTTTAATCAATGCCGAGTTAAAATTGAATGGGACTGAAGGTTTACATTCTTATTTCTCCACCTTTAAGATAATCGAAAGGTGGTCCTGTAATCATCCAGTTTTGACCCATGACTGAATCGAAATATGTCCATCCTATCATATTCTCAAACTCAAAAATCTATCTAGTTACTTAGACACAACTTCATCTTATTCCTGGAGTTTCTTGGAGTTGGAACCAACTTGATTGGTTTGGCATCAATGAGGTGGTGAGCTTCAAAATAAGATGAAAAAAAATTGCTTAAAGGGTCTTTCCTAGGTCCACACTTCTCCAAGAGCGAGAATAAAATTTCGTGAAAATTAACCAGCCTATTGCACATGCTTTAATGCTATGTAGCAAACCTTTATATCTTAAGTAACTTGAGATCCAACTACACGCTGCATCCAGATTCTACTAAAACTCTTTACATTCCGAATATGGACCATAAACATTTAAGACATAAAAAGAGACTCTAATAGTTTTGTCCTCCAGAGCCACAATAATGGATGACTGTGACAAAGTTTAAGAGACTAAAAACAAACAATATTTTCATGTTGTAAGAATACCTCCAGAGAGACATACTGCATCAACTGTTGCACATCAACGTACAACCGAATGAAACTCAGACGATTGAGAGGGGAAATGACTAGAGGGGAAATATCCTTAAATGAGGAGGGAGGAACTTCAAGTTGTATTGATTCCAAAGGCCTATCAGCATATGAAATTAAATTCATAGAAGACAAGAGAAAATGAGAAGTCAACGGAGCTTTCTTATCCCGGTTCAACGAGTCGTCGCCTTCTTTTGTAAGAGGGAGACATCCTTTGATGTATTGTCTTTATGAGGAGACTTTGAATTGACCTTGTCACCTTTTTTTAACTCTGACCATGCTAACCTCAACCATTGTCACATGAGAAGACTGTACCTTCTTTACCGATTTTTTTTGGCCCAAAAATAGGGTGACTATTCAAATTACAACTATCATGCAAGTGACCAACTTGGTGGCATGAGAAACACTGGAAGGGAAGATTCCATTAATGAAGCCTTTGAACCTAGGTTGGAACAAACATAACCAGTTCTAACTCTTCCAACAAACCTTCCTGAAGATCTGATTATACCTAGATCCAAGCACACCTTTTGTCTTCTTTGACTTCCCAATCTTCCTTAAGTACAGAAAAAACTCCGACTTTGTTACCAATCATTTCAAGAATGCTCTTGTTTCAAGACTGCTCTTCTTCCAGAAGAACAAAGGAGGCCTTGGTAATAATACCCATACATTCCCTATATTATAGGGATCCTTTAAAGGGTCAAAATTTATATGCCATTTTTTCAAAACTAAACGAGATGGACCCAATTCCAATTTCTACCAAGAAACTTGTCTCCATCAGGTTGATCCAGTAAACAAAAACAATTCCATCCTCTAAGGAGAACATGAATGACTGGGACATACCCTGACTGGGACATACCCTAATTCCATATACTAGTTGATAGATAACCAATTATTGAGAGCTTCCATCCCTACCGTTTTTACACAAAACACCTTATCAACGTTGTAGAGAGAAAATCACGTATGTAATCTATACTAAGGTCTTTTCCAACTATTAGGGAGGCCTTGTGCTTCCTAAATCTAACGCCCTTGCATTTTTTTCTAGTTGAATTACTCAAGAAGAAGCCTTGAGAAGGCTATAGAGGGGGGAGATGGAGGGTGATGAAACCAAAGGGGAGATGGAAAGAGAATTAAATTCTCTTTTTGGAAGCTGTTGTCCAAAAGGTCTATCTAAACCACCACATCAACTTGACTTTTGGAAACTCACGACCACCTGTAGAATTACTCATTAAAGTAAAAGACATTATGGGGTTTACATGATCTAATTAATATACATTATATTTCTCCGTAAATTTTCGTCTTAAAAGAGAAGTGATGTTAACGGAAAAAGCTCTGTGATTACCCTCGACCGGAATATCCTCTCGACTGGAGAAAAAAGAAACAAAAAAGAATGAAATAGTGGATTTGAACTCGGAATCCTCCAATCCCTAGAATACTAATCCCCCCTTCCCATGAATGATCGAAACCGCAAAGACATTTTCTTATCAACCTTTTCCACCAAGTTCTAATTGATTCAAAATTTTGATCAATTTTTCAATGGTTTGAATTAATTCAAAATGGGACAAAACCCTAGGAGCATAATTCCATCATGAAGAAAACTTGGATCACAGTGGAACTTTGATCATACCTATAATTGATGTCCTATTCATATTAGAATTACAAATGGAAAGAGTCTCTTTTTTTTTCTACAAGATCAACTTACTTCACTAAGGGAGGGAATGCTTCATCTTGAAATAATAGAAGTTAAATCAACCTTATTGTCATTGCAGTCGCAACCATAGTAATTAGTTCATTTGTCTCTTAGACACAAGAAACAAGGTGGTTAAGGAGTAAGAATTATATTCTGGTGCAATGAAGCCATGCCATTCATCCCATTTAATGTTAATTCATGTTGGACATCTCATACTAATTCTTAGGTGCACTCTGCAACATCGAAACTTGCTTGGAAGCACTTAATAGACACGGAGTAGATATCACAACATAGGGAGTCGTAATGTGTCATTTTGGTTTTTGATAAACAAATAGTTTTTTTTTGTTTCAAAATCCTCCCATTATCACTAGAAGACCTCTATACATGCCCTTACTCATCGTTATTATACCTTCAAAGAAATTGGAACTAGAGCCTAATCACCCTACCACACTAGGGAATCTAAGATGCATTAATGATGAAATCTTGCAGTGTAAGGAGGAGCTAAATCATGTGAAGGAAGAATTATTGATTGAGGATGTCCAATGCATATGGGTTTAGAGGACCATTGTTGGTTTGCTTGTAGAAATATATCCAAATCAAGAGAGAGATCTCTATGGGAAGTTGGTGGCCTAATGATTAAATGTTTAACTTTATTCACTTGGATCCCAAGTGGTCATGATGCCCATACCACTACCAATTGAATACACATGCGTTGATATTTATGTTAAACAATGTTGGTTTCCTCAATTTATGGTGGACATGAAGTTAACACTCATTGGAACTTAATAGTTGACCTATGTATTGTGTTTTCCCGTAAATTTGACCATGCATGTAGCTCATTGTAACTTTTTCCACCGAGGTTTCAAGTGCAGAGCCTAAATTTCAACAAGAATGTGCATTTACTGCAACTAATTTTATATAATTTCATGAGATTACACTGCACCAAATGTCATAGCTTTATTAGAATTTATTTTACTTCCATGTTTTGTAAATGTAGTGTGCTATTGGGACCTTCTATTGGTTAAGGAACTTGACACGTTTAGCCCTTCCCAAAAGACGATGTCCTTGAGGTTGCATAAATGGGTTGGAAATAAGGAATAAACAAAGTTTTCAATGCTTTTCTTGAAATAGTTGTTGTCTACACACATATTCAAGGGAGGTTGAGTATTGGCTAACACTTCTTATCCATGTTGACAAATTCTTGTTAAAAGGAGAGTTAATATTGAACCGACAAGAACCCTAAATTTGTGTTACTAATGGAGGAGTAGTTCAATTTTTTTTTAATGTATTATAGAAGCGTACTATTAACTAGTAACTTCATTAAAATTTTACTTCCAAGTTTGTACATGGTGCTTTAGTGGATATTGGGACAAACTATTCATTTTGATTTTTCTTATAGATAACATGAAATCTCTCTTCCAGCTCTCTTAGCTATGCATTTTTCCGTGATGTACTCAATTTTTTTATTAAATTTTTTAAACCTAGGCACAATCATCTCACAATGATATTTATTATTAATATCAAGATACAGTTGTTATTATGTCCCCGACAAGGGGATATATATGAATCATTCAAGGCGATTATTTGAAGTAATTTGTTGCAACTTTAACAAAAGCATATAATTTTTACTATAGTTTGTATCAATTTTTTTTTGGGAATTATTTAAATTTTGATTTATCTTGCTTCTTATTGGTTTATATAGGTGATGTAGGCATGGGAATTTGTGCCCCAATACCCGGCGGCAAGCTTGCGTAAACATAAAATGATCATTTTGTGCCAGACATCCTACCCTGTTTGGACGAAAATATGGTGGGCAGACTATTGTTACAGTGTTAGTTATTTTTTTAATATATGGATGGAATGGCTATGGCCATGAATTGACAACTTTTGCACCATAGAGTTATGAGGTTGGTTTCTCAAGGTAATGACAGGGTACTAACATTCTTGGTTTGGTGAATGGGCAGGACGGTGGCTATATGGAAAGGCATCACTAAACGAATAGAATGGATGGACCGTTGGACACCTGGAAATCTTGCTTATTGAAACACAAGCTCATTAAATGGTTTAGCATAGCTAAAAAATAACTACCTTATGAAATGGTGGAAGCATATGGGTAATATGATCTGTATCAAAATTGAAGGATGGCACAACCCTCCTACTATAACACCACTGTGTAGAGGCATGTAATTTTAACTATCCTTCATTTAATTAATAATCTTTAACAATTTTACTTCTGCACTAAGGTCTTCTTTCTCTCATGTTTTCTCATCTATTTTTATGATTAATATTCTTCCTTAGTTTTATTCCTTTGAATGCCCACAGTTCCAGACCAAAAAAATATTTGACACACTTTTTTGTGCTTCCGTGATGCTCAGTCTAAGAGAAATCCTGGCCAGATATGTGGAACTTTCCTTCACTGATTCGGGAAGCAGGTCCACATGGTTCATCGCTTTCAGTTTTGAAAAACAAGAGACATATGATAAAGAAAAACAAATCCATGAACCTATCAATGAATCTCTGAACATATATATTATTGGTAATCTAGAAATGGAGCTACAATAACTCAAGCACAATGTTATCTAGCTAAAGAACTCCAGCACAATGGTCATCCATCGCATCAGGGAAATGTATCTTCTTGGTTGTCACTCACCATTCGACAACGAAGGTTTTGAGGTATGTATAAGTATGAAGGCTTCTCAATTAAATCAAAATGTGCTTTCAGCCTTAGTTTATTTCTCCATCTTTATAATGCCAGGGTTTCTGCTTCAAAGGAAGATAGAAGGGTTCGTCTGAGGTAGCTAGTTGTAAAAGTTGCAAGCTCTGGCCAATACCAATTTGGTTCAGGTAATTTTTCCTATTCGTTATCACTGGGATCATCGCTCTTTATGTGCACATTGTTATGGCCATGATTGGCCCCTATTTGGTTATGGCCGTGATGCCTAAAGTTCAATTGCAAGACGTGAGACCCATGAAAAGCCAAAGTCAAAGGGAGGGGTGATCGACATCCCATAAAATTATGGCCAACAAACTGTAGTAGTGGTAAGCGACGAACTAGTCACGTCGATTACGTAAAAAATGGGAATATTTTTATTTAAATCTTGTTTGGGTTCATTACCTTACTTCCACGCTTTACAAGGATAAAAAATAGATATTGTGATGCAACTTCCAAAGAGTTTTTTTTTTCTTATTTAATTCCTTTTATTTCTTTCTCCAAAAGGAAATATAATCCGTATAAATTAAAAAGGTGTATGCTTCAAATTTCACTAGATTTTCCAAATTTTAAAAATTATTTTTATTTATTAATATTTTTTGTATTTTCTAAATTTTCCAATTTTTAAAAGTCATTTTTATTTACTGAATTTATTAATATTTTTTATATTCTCTAAATTTCTATAGATTTTCTAAATTTTAAAAGTTATTTTTATTTATTGAATTCATTAATATCTTTTGTATTCTCTGCCTACGCAGGAATATACTCACGAATCGGGAGTGTGCAGAATTTATTTAACTTATTTGAACTAATTCAGTGTAAATTCTTGTAGGTATTTTCCCTGAAATTTGAGAATAATATATGTTTGATCTACTTATACAGAAATCCATGCTCTTGCTAAGCCTACGACGTTCAATCCTTCATTTATTGCATCAAACATTAAATATAATGCAAAATTCATACCTTTTTATGGCCTTTTAAATTTGAGGTGCCATAAACTTACGTGGAAATTGATCGATATATTTGCAGTAAAAATGAATTGTATTGATTATTGAGTTTTCCAATTATAGGGGATGCTTTGCCAAAATTTCTGCAGTATGTAATTGGTATTCGGTAATGGAAAGAATGGCCTGTAATTTTTTAATAAACAGTTATAATTTTGTTGTTGAGAAGTGGCTCCCGAAAATAAAGCATCAATATTAAAAAATGAACTGACATGCATTTAAATAATTGTTGACATCTAGTTTATGATTTTTGAGATACGGTAATTTAAGCCAATAACAAAATTAATAACAATTAAAAAATCAATAATTACAAAAATCTGTAAATAAAAATTACTTTACAATATAGAAAAGCCTTAATCTAAACTTAATTTTTTTTCAAATTACCAAATCATATATATCCCTTAACAGAAACATACTAATACAAAATAGTGATTGCCCCCCTGTTGAATGGCCGTGATTGGCCCCCCGTTGAATTTCCTTTTTGAATGCAGGTGGTATCATGCGTATGAATGGGAGAAAGAGTGGTATCCCACAATGGAATGGTTGCAGTCAACTTTGATCAACACTGGCCAGATTGTTCCCATCATTGTTATCCAGAATGTTCAGGATTGTTGAATCTATCTCAAATGGTGATCATGAAATTTGAATTTTCAAATTTTCCAATTAAATTATATATATATATATATATATATATATTTAAATTATGAGTTTATGTGGTGAGTTTTGGTCAAAATTTGGGGTTTTTATATGTATATAAAAAATTATTAAGAATTTAAATATTTCTATGTGAAATTTTAAAAATATTTTCAAAATTTAAGCACTATTATTGGAAATTTTAAAAATTATACAATTCCATCAAAATTGTACTGAATAACCGAATTGTCCATAATAGTTGAAATAGTCCGTAAAATTAGTCCATAATAGTTGAAATAGTCCGTAAAATTAACTATATGTAAATTAAATATAGTATTTGAAATTAACTTATTGCAGTGGGGTGGGATTCAAGAAATATATGAGTCAAGGATTTGTGTTAATGTTGAATTTGTTTACCAGTATAATGGTAACAATAATGTCTGAAATTTTGTTAAGGTTTTGTGATCATGAGATCAATCCCTTAGTTATTGTCTTTGATAGGAGCACAATAATATTTAATACAACATTTGAAGGTAAATGCCACTTGTAAACTTTGAAGCTTTAAATTATAGTCTTGAATTTCTTATGAGCTAGGATCCAGTCATTTGTATTGTTTTTGTTCTGAATTCATAGCTTCCAGTAGTTTTATTCAATGAGTGGCTTCATTCCAAATGATAGTTATTGATATAATTGCTTTTTATTCCAGAACAAAATTCATTCAAACTGAGATCGGTATTTATGCTCTTCAAAACCATATTTTTCCAGTAATTAAATTCTAGACAAGAAATCTATTAACATACATTTTGACATCGAACAGTGCATGCAAAACTACCATTCAGAATAGGACGGTGCATGCAAAACTAAGCTTGAAGAGGAGTTACCATTAGTCTTGATTAAATTTTATAAAAAAATATTTTTATGATCAATTCTACCCATCATAATTAAGACGGATGGTCTATGATATTAATTACATCCATTAAAGAAAATATTTACCATATCATGTTAACTATATTAACTAAGCATATCCTTAAGGAATTCCTTCACTTCATCATGCATTGTGGTAATTCCTTTGTTAGCGCATTGTCATAATTAATTGAGACCCACGATGAGATGATAATTAAGAGCCACCCAGCTCCTGGATGAAATTTACAATCATTCTTAGCTAATAAAAAAAGGAAAATAATATATTTTTATTCTTCATTAATTACAGAGCCCATGCTATTTTTTTGCTCAATTCTATTACATGTTAGTTACATATCCTTTTGATAGGTAACAGGTTATTCACATATATTCAAATGGGCTTGCTAATCTCATGAACCAAGAAATGATGTCATAAGAATAAGTATACACACAAAAAACGTAATTAATATACTCTTCCATCCCAGCCGATAGCAGAGGTGTTTGGTTCCCATGACTCTGCAGTACCAAATGAAAATCATGTTTTATCATACACATTTATACTTTGGAGAAATTATTTATTATAAAGCGTTTTATGAAACTAAATTCTTATGGCCTTAATTTTCTAGTTCCATTGAATTATTTGAATTTTAAGGTGTTGGTTCCTAAGCCCTAAATACGTACGGTCATGCATAATTAAGATACTTAGACGAATATCCATCCAAATCCAATGAGCTAATACAAAGAAATAGATGAGATTTCCAAATGTAACACAAAATCTATAGAAAGGAAAACTTAGAAGAAAAGCATCCATGCAAAAGAATAGGTATTGTCATGAAAGGTGATGCATTAATGATGATGCCAGAAAAGTGCGAGTGAACTTACACGAAAGACTCTTATCTTTGCTAATAGCTTCGTGTCACTCATTATATAGAAACCCCTATTAGCAACGTCGGGGACATTGCCACTTCGTGGCTCTTGTTATTAAAAGAAAAGCTTATCTTTATCAACCAACCAACACATTAAAAAAAATACATGTGTTATGAAACAAAAATATATATGTGTAGTACGAAACCATTTAAATTTATGGGGAGGAATATAAATTTTGTTGAACATGAGTATATGGATGAAATTGAAATTGATTTAAATTTATGGGGAGGAATATAAATTTCATTGAACATGAGTATATGGATGAAATTGAAATTAATGTAGATTATAGAAATTTTGATTTTTTTTAAAGTGTGATTTATTAGTGTAAGGGTTGCATTTATGGAAAGGATAAATATTTGTTATTTATAAAGAATTAATGTATTTTCAATTTCTATCATAACATGTCGTTAACTAGATTTGAACCTAGGTGGGGATTATCATAACCGATACTTTGAACCACCCAATGTATTCTCCGTTGACAAAACTTTAATCATATGTACCTCAAAACAAAAGAAGACTGCCGCATTGTAGATCAATCATACAATGACAAACATACAACTTAGCAAAACTTTAACAACATCTTCTCACACTCCATATATATATAT
>LPNX010076014.1:310669-445352 GCA_001517045.1 Pseudotsuga menziesii
GAGGATGCTTTACTTATGGGCAATATTTCTTCTAAAATTCCTCATAGTTGAGAGCACCTGAGTGGGCCTAATGGTTAAGAACACGTGTCATCTCTCTGGAGGTCATAGGTTCAAAACCGATGGGGGGTAGGGTTGCTCATTGGTCTGTTGTGACAAGGATCAAAGGGTAGGTGACCCTTGGGATAGAGGCTCACCGTGGTGGGCTTCGGGACGTCTCAACCCCTACTAAGTCACAAGTTACTGGTATATATGGCTTGTTGGATGTTGGATATACACTTGGGAGGTTGTTGTTCCCATGGTTAAAAAAAACATTCATCGTAGTTGGAATTATATAGGGGAGTTTGGCGGGGCTCAAAATTAGTGAAATGTCTATCCATTATATAAAAGTGTGATTTTGTACCATGTTTTGAATAAGGTATAAAATTATGTGTACCTTATTATGGCATAGATTTTTTTTCTTCTAACAAAGCAAAGTTTTTTAATTTTATGAAAATGGTTCCACATGTCAAAGTTTTGTCAACTTTAATATAGTCAAATCTTTGTCAACTTTAATATGGAAACATTTTGGCAATTTTAGAAAACTTTTGTTAAAGTTTCATTACTATAGGGACACTCTTATTCATGTTAGAGCCTATGCATTTTTTTCACTAGAAAATACACAAGCATTTGCTATTTTGAAGAATCAAGGTATGACTAGATTACATAATCCACTCAATCATTACATAGGGGCTCAATAATAGCATCATGCCACTTATAAAAAAGAACATAGATGCGAAGGGTAATAATCATTCCTACCAACCACCCAAGCTACATCCAATGTTAAAACCTTTGCATTATTCATAATGGATGGACATTTTTCAAAATTTGATATTTTTGCTTAATTATTGATAAAGTTTATATAATTTAATATATAAATCAACATTTTGAGATTCATTAACTAGAATATGTTATTGATATAGGAATTGAATTTGATTAGAAATGTTGATAGGGTTTGATCTTTTGCAATTAAATATATACGAATCTCATTTTGATATCTATGAGTTAAATATGTTATTTATACTTGAATTTTTTAATTATGTTTTTTTAAAGGTTATTTACTTTAATGAATTTTTAATTTAAATATGTTATATATATATATATATATATATATATATATATATATATATTNTCCTCTTTATTTAAGTTTGTGAGAGCTTTTCATATTTCAAGAAATGGAATCTCCTTTTTGAAGATTAACTACTTAAAATGCGTAAATCATGCATTGCTTCTATCCCATTAACATTAGTCCTAGTCTCCATGAGATTGAATAATTAACTTAATACTGATACAATTTTTTGAGAATAAATTCATGCACTTTTTCCTCATATTGAAAAAGTACTATATTTTGTTTTCAAAGTATAGAAGAAGCATATAATACCATATACATTTAGAAGTCAAATATTTTCCTTTACTTCGCCAAAACAAGATTATAAACCTTCTGACATCAATTAGTCCTAGTCCTTTTAAATGAGAAAACATTTTATAAACATTCTGACATCGATTAGTCCTTTTAAATGAGAAAACATTTTATACTAGTTCTATCTCTTGTTTGAATCAGAAAACATGTATGTTATGAAAAAATATTCATTTACTAGTGTTGTATAAACCAGAAAGTTTATATAAATTAAGTATAGTTTTCCAAGAAGAGTTACTTTAAAAAGTGTTGAAACAACCTTCCTAATGCTATATACTAAACAAATACCATATGTATACCATCTTCCACTTCAAAATGTAGTAAGAGTTCCCTTCGATATCACATTTGAACTACACAAATCCACATAACGTATAATTCCTTCATTCATATCTAGTGCATGCTTGGAAAGTAGATCTGCTTCCTCATTGAATTATCTAAAAACATGCTGGAAGTTTATCTCGACAAATTCTACCTGGAGTCTTATAATTATTTTCTTCTATCCTTTAAGGGAAACCACCTGTAATTGACATTTTCGGAGAGCCTAATTAATAATCACTTTGGAATCTCCAACTACCTGCAAGTGTACAATTTGTTTAGATTGATTTAAGTATAACAATCCCCAAAGAGAAAGTGATTCACCTCGAGTATTGGTACCCATGCCAAAATTCAGTTTAAGTTTAAACACATGAACCTGTCCATTTCAAATAAACACCATCTCCACATCTTAAACCACTATATTGAGAAGCACCATCAAAGAATCTTATTGGTCAACTATGGCTGAAAGAAGGAGATGTAGCTATTCTATCCTTTCTTCCTTCCTTCTCTCTATGAATTTCCCCATAAGCTCCAACTGCATTAAACTAAATCTCAAAACATTTTTTTGCTTTCCTTCAAATAAAACTTTGTTCCCATGTTTCCATATTTCCCAACAATTATAACAAGGTAACTCTATCCAAGTGTTTGCTCCTAGAATCCAGTTATGAGAACTAAGTTTCAAAGACTGAAAAACCCAGTTTTGTGAAATCTTAAATTATTTCTTTACCTCCAACCATACTGGTTTGTAAAAGTACAATGAATCATCTGATGATCTATAGTTTCTGCTTCATTATTGCATAGGATACAAATATTAGGACCATGACCCCCCCTCTTCACAAAATTATCCCAGGTTAGTAACCAATTTTCCAAAGAAAGCAAACAAAAATGATTTATTTTTAATGGAACACGTCATTTCCATAGTGAAGTAGACCACCAATTTTATTCCACTTCTAGATATGAAACAAAAATTGCTTCATAGGAAAGCTTAGCAATTATCTCTTCATTCGTCTAATTCCAAGACCATACAATAGAATCCTCATCATCTAAGAGATGAATACCACCTTTCTGAAAACAAAACATATATCTATTCCATTATTCTTTTTAAGCCCCTTGCAACTCAAACTCATTAGTTTGTTTCCATCTCTAACAACCCCCATTTCTAGCTTCAAGTACTTCCACTTGAGCAAAAAATTGAATTCGTTTGGATTGAAGAGAATTTACAAGAGAAAAGGATAATTTATAAAACCTAGCTCCACCAATGAAAGGATCCTCCTCCACTGTAATACAAATACCATTCTCTAGTTTCCAAGCCAAGCAGTCCCACAAAATATGATAAGAACAAATCAAACAATTCCAAAAATTTAATGCCCCTCTCGCAGTTCTATTATTTGATCTAAACCAATCAACAACCGACCTTTGCATCAAAAAAATATCTTTGATAACCATACTCCACAAACTTGTAGAGGGAAAACTCTTCCAATTCCGTATCCTTTTTTCAACCTTTTTCAGGAGACACATCTTGTCCTTTGTTAAGTAATTATTTGGATTCAAATAATAGTCATGATATTTCCTACCAATATTAAGAGATTCTATTTAAAAAGGAAATAAGTGACTAGTTAGAGTTAAAGTTTCCTCATCAATTCCATTTTCCAAAGAGCATAACTTTGTTTCACTGGAATCCATATCTATATCATCACCAAATTGTTCCAAAATTTCCTTATACTTTCCACTCTCCCAAAGAACCTCTACAAAATAGTAACATAATCTACAAATAGTAAGTGAGTGATTCTAATAATAAAATAAATTTTGATCCCTTACAGTCTTTCTTCCATATTCATCTTTTCAAATATTTCTCTTAAACATTCAATAATTAAAAGGAATAATAGTGGAGACAAGGAACAACCTTGCATGAGGCCTCTCAAACTTTAAAATAACTTGGACTACCATTCACCAATAAAATTGTTAAGAACTCATGTCAACCCTCCTCTTTATTTCGTTAATTATATATTATGTTGGGCACATATGCTTTCTAAGTCGTCCTGTTAGTATGTTGCATTATCCCACATTCATGGGGAGTAATAGTTGTTAAGTCGTCCAGTTAGTATGTTGTATTATCCCACATTCATGAGGAGTAATAGTTGTCTAGATTAGACTTAGTATATAAGTATGTGTTGAGGCCAATGAAAGTATCCAAGAGTTTTTTTGTATTGAGCTTGCTCAAAGGAGGTCACCCCCTCGAAGTGGTATGAAATCAATAAAATATCTTTTATGCTCCATTATTTCGGTTATACCATGCATTCTCATTGCTTATTGCAGGTGTTTCTTCACATATGGTATCAGAGCACTTTCTTGGGCTTGCTAGGTGGAATTTTTGCCATTTTTTTCTTTGCAGTGCTTCTTGGAGCTGTTATTATTGCAATTATTCTTCTTCTTTGCATCGGTATTATTCATTCGGATTAGGGAATAAACCCTACCCACTTAACTGTGGGAAGTACTTGGACATATCCCTAAAAATCATTGTGAGGAGTACCATAGGAACCTCGAAGTAACTGGCCATTGAGAGTACCTGCCAAGCGAAAAGGGAAATGACCCCCACCTAATTGACTAGTTCCACCTATGAGGTAAACCAAGAGCTGTCGTTTGTGGCAAAGCGGTTATCATTTTTACCTGAGCTGTGGAGTGAGGGGTACTGCCCCAATACGCAAGTCGTTAGACAACATTAGTGTTCGAGTGAATCCCTTGAACCTTTAGGAAGCCGAACATACTTGGGGTCCATATCCATTTCCAGTTGATAAAGCATAAATTCTAGAACTGCCACAGATAATTTCATCCATTTCCAGTTGATCAAGCACAAATTTCCAGAACCGCCGCAGATCATTTCCACCGAACTGAAAAAAAAGGGTATAATTTTCTGATTTTTGGCCATATCTTCTTTGATTTAGCTCCATTTCCCTTGAAAATTCACTGTAACCCTCGTAATACCATTATTCATATTTCCTTCCTTGAGGACCTTATCCCAAATTCCACTTCTCAAAGCTTGAAATTCCATATTTGTCTATTTTTAGGGTTGTCATAACTTTTTCGATTCTCACCCAATCGCCTACAAATTTTTCCACTGTGTTCGTTTCCCATTTCTACTCCCTTGTCCCTCTCTGAAAAATTTTCCCATTCTTTCACCCCGCTTTTGAAATTTGTATTTTCTGTTTCCTTGTCCCTCAAAAAGTGTCCAAAACCCAGTCAAACCCCAATTACCCACCCAAGTTTTTCCCAACTCAAAGTTTTCCTTTTCTAAAACCTTTTACGTTTTTGTTTTTCTACCTATTTTTGAAAAAAAAACTACTTATGGTTGTCACCCACGCCAAAGAAAATAAATAAATGGAAGAAGAAATCATTGCCATCAAGGCTAAACTCGAAGATCTAGATAAAAAATTTCTCGACCTTCATATTCAACTTTCGTGGGCCGAAGCTTGATTTTCCTCGCTTCAATGGTGATGATCGAACTGGATGGATTTAAAGGGAAGAAAAATATTTAAGTCTGCATAACACTTTTGATGTGAATAAAATCTCACTTGCATCCTTTCATTTGGAACATGAATCCCTACAATGGTTCCATTGGTACATCAAGGCTCATGGAGAGCCAAACTGGACAGATTTTTTCCAACTCCTTTTGCAATGATTTGGCCCTAGTGCTTTTGATGACTTCATAGGAGCACTCATCAAACTTTTCCAAATTGGCACTATGCGGGAGTATGAGACAAAATTTCAGAAACTGACCAATCACACGGAAGGATTTCCTGATGCATTTTACCTGAGTTGGTTTATCAGTGGTCTAAAGGATGTCATCCGATCTGAGGTTAAAATGTTTCGTCCCAACATAATGATGGAATCCCTAGGGTTGGCTAAGTTAGAAGAGGACAATATCAGGGTTCAATAACACTCCAAATCCACTTTTGTTCCATTCAGAAATATGGTTCCCCAAATACCTCAAATTCCTCCATCTCCTAAAACCACTCCTATCAAGCATTTATCTGAACCGAGATGTGGAAACGTTGGGAAAAATGACCTTTCTATAATTGTGATGAGAAATTAACCTAGGGACATCGATGCGTTGAGGAAATTATCTATCTCTTAGATGTGGATTCTATGCCTGCACCTGAATTTTCTGATGATACTCAAGATCTAGTAGCTGATGAGGGTGGCATTTAGTAGCTTCCTATCAACCCTCTTTCTTAGGATGACCAACCAGAGATATATCTCCATGCATTATTCGGAGTTACTACCCCAAAAACCATGTGGGTCAGGGGTTTCTTCAAAAATATCCCACTTACAATACTCATTGATTCTAGTAGCACTCATAACTTCATTGATCCTAGGATCACCAAACAGGTTGATTGTTTTGTCTATCCCTGCTCCAACTTTGAAGTCATGATTGCCAATGGGGGAACCTTACCTTGCAAAGGGAAGTGTCGTAATTTGCAAAATATCTACTGGGGATTATAACTTGCACTCTGACATGTTTTCCTTTCCCTTAGGCGGACATGATGTGGTTTTGGGAGCTCAATGGTTACGCACACTTGGACCCATTTTATGGGATTTTGCTGAAATTTGGATGCAGTTTTTAGTCAATGGGAAAAAACACACATTGAAGGGCTTACAACCCGGGTCTCTCAACATCATCAGTTCACATCACATGGAAAACCTCCTTAAGAAGAATTCACATGGTGTCATCGCTCAACTACATTTCATTCAGATGCAACCTTCAACGGTCTCAACTACTCCCTTGGATCTAGAACAATTTTTGGATCGATATGCATGTGGCTTTGCTAAGCCAGTGGGATTGCCACCTTCCAGACTAGAGGACCATCGTATTCCACTCCTTCCTGAAAGCATACACTCCTACATCAGGCCCTATTGCTACCCGTTTCACCACACGATAGAGATTGAGATGCTTGTTTGAGACTTACTGAAGCAAGGTATTATTCGCCCTAGTACCAGTTCCTTATCTTCACCCATTCTTATTGTCAAAAAAAAATATGGGTCATGGCACCTTTGCATTTAATTTCGAGGACTTAATCACATCACAATCAATGATAAGTTTCCAATTCCTATTTTTGGTGAGCTTCATGGTGCTCAAGTTTTCTCCAAGTTGGATCTTCGTTCGAGGTATCACCAAATTCGGGTTCATGAGGATGACATCCCTAAAACAAATTTTCGCACACATGATGGCCACTATGAATTTTTGGTCATTCCATTTTGCCTCACGAATGATCCTTCCACATTCCAAGAATTGATGAATAAAAAATTCCATCCCTACTTGCACAGCTTCTTCCTGGTATTCTTTGATGATATCCTCATCTATAGTAAAACATGGGCTGAGCATCTCCAACATCTGGATCTTGTACTGCAAATTTTCTGTGATCATCATGTCTGTGCAAAATAGTCTAAATGTGTTTTTTGGAAGAAGGAATTAGAGTATCTTGGGAAAATTGTTTCATCCCAAGGGGTTTGTGTAGATCCTGCCAAAATAGAAGCCATGAAAAATTGGCCGCATCCTCAGGCCCTGAAGAGCCTTCGCAGGTTTTTGGTACTGACTGGATACTACCGCAAGTTTGTCAAATATTTTGGGAATATTGCAGCTCCATTAACAAATCTACTGAAAAAGGATTCTTTTACATGGACACATGCTGATGTGTGCATTTGACAATCTAAAATAGGCTATGTGTACCACACATGTTCTAGCTATGCCTGATTTTTCAAGCCCTTCACTATTGAGAGTGATTCTTGCGAAAATGGACTTGGTGCCATCCTCCTTCAAGATGAACATCCTAATGCATTCACCAAAAAATCCCTTTCTAGTAAGAATTTATCCGCTTCTACAAATGAGAAGGAAATGATAGCTATTTTGCATGTAGTACATAAGTGGCAGCCATACTTCTTAGGGAATCATTTCTGCATCAAGACTGATCACCAGAGTTTGAAATATTTCCTAGAACAATGGGTCTCATCCCCAACACAACAAAAATGGGTTAGAAAACTCATGGGTTATGACTACAAGATCACTTACAAGAAGGGTAAGGACAATCTTGTGGCAGATGCTCTTTCTCGCACATTTGATGACCATGTTTCTCTTTCAACTATTTCTATGCCTATTCCAAATTGGTTACACTCTGTTAAGCAAGGATATGTCAATGAATCTACATTATCTAAAATCATCCAACAGTTGACTAGTAACCCTTCAAATGTACCACATTACTCTTGGGATGGTTCTTCTCTGAGATACAAGGGTCGTCTAGTTCTTTCCCAAAGCATAGATCTTAAACATGCAGTCTTCTATGAACTCCATGTTTTTCCATCGGCAGGGAACTCTGGGTTCCTCAAACGTATGAGCGAGCATGGAATAACTTATTTTAGAAGGGAATGAAATGAGACATTCAACAGATGGTTTCCGAATGTGCCACCTGTCAGTGCTACAAGGGTGAAACTACACTTCTTCCTAGATTGCTCGAATATTTTCCCATCCCTACAAGGATTTGGACATATATTTCGATGGATATAATTGAAGGGATCCCTAAATATGGAGGGAAAACCGTAATCTTGGTTGTGGTTGATCAGATCTCCAAATATAGTCATTTTCTTTTATCTTAGCCATCCCTATACTGCCTCCTTAGTCGCTCAAATTTTCATGGACCAGATCTTCCATCTTCATGGAATCCATTCTTCCATTGTCTTAGAGTGCGACACAACTTTCACAAGTCATTTTTGGACCGAACTATTTCTCCTCACTGGCACCAAAGTGAATATGAGTTCAGGATATCACCCACATACAGATGGTTAGAATGAAGTCATCAACAAATGTTTGGAAACTTATCCTCATTTCATCACCTCTGAACAACAACATCAGTGGAAAAAGTGGCTCCCTCTCACTGAATGGTGATACAATACTTCATACCATACTGCATCTAAAATGACTCTATATGAAGCTGTTTATGGCCATGCACCTCCAGTACTCCTTCCATACACCCCTAATAGTTCACCAATTGAGGCAGTTGACATGGTTCTTCAAAACTGAGATCAGATTATTCACATTCTGCAGGACAATCTTCACATGGCAAGAAACCACATGAAACAACAAGATGATCAACACCAGACTGAGCGCACTTTTCAAGTCAATGATATGGTTTTTCTTCATTTGCAGCCTTACAAGCAATCCTCCTTGAAACTCAAAGGGCATCAGAAGCTTGCTCCAAAGTTCTATGGGCCATATAAGGTTCTTCAGAATACTGGGTCCGTTGCTTATAAATTGGAACTTCCTTCTTGTTCTTGCATTCACCTAGTATTTCATGTCTCTTGTCCAAAGAAAGTGATTGGCACAAACATCAGCGCAAAAACTATTTTAGTAGAATTGGATAATGAAGGATCCATCATTTTGGAGCCGGAGGCCATCCTCAATAAGCGCACTTGTCATCTTCACTCTCGGTCCATCACATATGTCTTAATTCAGTGGCATGACATGCAACCAGAGGATGCTACATGGGAACCAATCTTGTATATTCAACAACAATTTCCACATCTAAAGCTTTGAGGAGAAAGATTTGCTAATAGGGAGGGGATCTTAAGAACCCGTGTCAACCCTCTTTATTTTGTTAATATATTCGGTTGGATGCATATGCTTTGTAAGTCGTCCCGTTAGTATGTTGCATTATCTCACATTCATGGGGAGTAATAGTTGTTAAGTCGTCCAGTTAGTATGTTGTATTATCCCGCATTCATGAGGAGTAATAGTTGTCCAGATTATACTTAGTATATAAGTACATGTTGAGGCCCATGAAAGTATCCAAGAGTTATTTTGTATTGAGCTTGCTCAAAGGAGGTTTCCCCCTTGAAGTGGTCCGCAATCAATAAAATCTCTTTTGTGCTCCAATATTTATGTTATATCGTGCATTCTCATTGTTTATTGCAAGTGGTTCTTCAAAAAAACAAAATTTGCAGAGCAGACACATCCCATTGTGTAGTTTGTTGCTTCCAAACTAAGACTAATCTGAGGAAGGAAAAGTCTAAGAAATTACTATCTAACCCGGTCATAAGCCTTTACCAGATCAAGTTTTAGCACCAATGCCTTTAATTTTTTTACCTTGATACTGTGGATTCACTTCCATGGAACACCAATAACATCCATTATTCGGCGTTTGTCTTTAAAAATCCAAATTGTTCCTTATATATGAATTTTTATAACATATGATTAATTTTATTACAAATCACCTTAGAAATGAATTTATATACCAAATTTCCCAAGTATATGGGTACAAATTCATTGAAATATCCATGCTTGGATATTATAGGAATCAATGCAACAAATGTGGAATTTAATGCTCCAACTACTTTACCTTGGACCTTGGACTCCTCCACTATCACTAATAAATCAAGACCCAAAATTTCAAATAACTCCATGAAGAACTCCACAATCCAAGCATCTAGGAAAGACTTTTTAGTTTTGCAAAACTTGATAAAATGTTTTTAATTTCCTCCAAAGTAATAGTATCAACAATACTCTTACCTTCCTCATATGAGAAGAATCTAGGGTAACATTGTATACCATTCATTTGATTAACAATTCAAAGATTCCTTGGATCCTTGAATATATTCTAAAAATTACTAATACTTGTATATTCTAATTTCTTTTGATCTGACATAAGTCTTCCTTCATCATTGTATAAATCCCATATAGTATTTGAAATCCTTGTATGTTCAACAAATCTATGAAAGAATATCATATTTTGGTTTCCTTGAAAAATCCAAATAGCCCGACTTTTAAGTCACCAAGTTTCCTCTTCAACTTTTAAAATTTTCTATCTCCTCTCATTTAAAGAAGTCAACATATTTCTATCATGATCCAACAATGTACTTGTCACATTATTTAAGAAGAAATCAACAATATCCCCTTCAATGTTGATCAATGCTTCCATTAGTTATATCTTTTTACCTTTTTTACCAATTGATCACCACTGATTTTAAATCTTTAAGTTTATTTACCAAGTGTTGCATTGTATAAACATCCTCCCTCTAAACTAACAAGATCTGATGCTCTTTTATCAAATCTATAAATTCCTTCTCCTTATTCCATAAATGATTAAATTTAAAAGGATAATAATTCTCTCTACACTGTTTTCCAACTAAACAACGATCAACATATGATCTAATAACAAGGAATTTACTACCCAGGATCAGTATCTATCCACAAAAACCAATAAATATTTAGAAATGAAAAACCTATCCAATGTTTTGGATACCCCAATCACCCAATTTACCATTCCTCCATGTAGGGAGAATATATATAGGCACAACATCAATTAAATTAGATTCTTGAAAAATATAATCGAAGTAGTCCGCTGGAGGATAAAGTCTCATCCTAGAACCCCATACCTCTTTGGTTGACATAGTTAAATTTATATCTCCCCCAAATAAAATTTTTGGCTCCTTTAACAACCCATTCTCCAATACTTCAATCCAAAACACTCTCCTATTTGAATATGGACCATAACATTTTTGTTAGATTTTTAACATTTAAGCTAGCATTATATTAGGATCTTTAACTAAGAGAATAACAAGCACAACAATCAAACACAAGAGACAATGAACACAATGTTTTTCCTCGGGGAAACCATAAATGGAGAAAACCCTGCAACTTCCTCAGAGATAGAATCAACACCAAAAGTAAAACCCCAAAACAGTAAGATGATCTCCCGATAATAGTAGCCTCTTTATTTCTAGCCCCAACAACTTCTTCTCCCTTAGCTATGTGCTACAACTGAGTGTGAGTGACTGTGTGATAAATAGAGAGGCTCACTCTCTATTTATACTAATTTATGACTTGACAATAAATCACTAGGGCCGACTTCACTAGGTGAGTCTAAGAACCCTAGGGCCCCGCAACTGCAGGGGCTTTAACCCTTGATCAATAGGAGGGTTAACCACAATGACTTGACATGATTTGTTTACGTTATAGAAACTCCCGATCAAAACATATGGACATGACATGACTCAATTATATTACAAACACTTCCCAAAATAAACATTGGGGTACAATACATAAGAGATACAAGTGAATACATTCTGAAGTTACAATTACATCAACACTCCCTCTTAACTAGGAAGGTATTCTCTCGACACAATTTATCAGCACAAGTCTTCTTCTCTGTATCATCTGGATCATCATCGAGTCCTTGTCATCTTCAAGTCATCCTCATCTAGATCTGGATCATCACTCGATCTGGATCATCATCACTTGATATGGATCATCACTCGATCTAGATCATCTCTGGCTCTGGAACATATCTGCTGGATCATCATCACGGGTGCTATCTCTTGATTCTTCTCATCATAGGAATTTATACAGAGACAACCCTTTTTCATGCTAGTTGTAGGCCTAGCCTCCATGTAGGTCTTTTCCAGCACTTATATCTGACCCTAAGTCACAATGGCCTGCCCAGCACTTACATCTGATAATGTAGGAACCAATCCTATAGTCATATAAAAAAGGCATGCCCAACACTCACATCTAACCATGTGGGAACACATCCCACAACCCTGTCAGAAAGGTGCAACACTCACATCTGACAAACAATGTCAGAAAGGCCCAACACTTATATTCAACCATGCGAGGAACCAATCCTATGTGCATGTCGAAAGGGCTCTGGACTTACATTTGACCATGCAAGGAACCAATCCTATGTGCATGTCGAAAGGCGCGCCCAACACTCACATCTGATCATGTGGGAACACATCCCACAACCCTGACAAAAAGACCCAACACTCACATCTGACAACCAATGTCAGAAAGCCCCAGCACTTACATTCAACCATGCGAGGAACCAATACTATGTGCATGTCAAAAGGGCTTTGCACTTACATTCTACCATGCGAGGAATCAATCGTATGTGCATGTTGAAAGGGCTCTGCACTTACATTCAACCATGTGAGGAACCCATCCTATGTGCATGTCGAAAGGGATCTGCACTTACATCTAATCATGTAGGAACCAATCCTACAGTCACATCAGAATGGCCCTCAGTCCTAGACTGAGTGTTCCTGGTAACTGACCAGGTGCCTCCATTCCAAGAATGGCATTCAACGCTTATATCTGATCATGTAGGAACCAATCCTACAGTCCCATCAGAATGGCTCAACACTCATATATGACATGCGAGGAACCAATCCTCTCATCATGAAAGAATGGATTAGTCCTTATATCTGACCATGGAAGGAACCAATCCTCTCACCATGTCAGAATGGATCATGGACTCATCACTTCCCTTTGGAGGGAACCTCGATCTGGAGAACACCAAGCTTCTCCCTGAAGTACTCAAACTTCACTCTAGCTAATGGCTTTGCCAACACATCATCTATTTGTTCATCTGTCGTAACATACTGGAGCTTCATTGCTCCTCTCTACACCATATCCCTGATATAGTGATACTTCATCTCGATATGCTTCAACTTGTCATGGAACACCAGGTTCTCCGACAACTTCACACAACTCTGGTTGTCACAATGTATACAAGTAGCATCCAACTGGAGATCAAATAAATTAGACAATAGCTTCCTCATCCATACTGCCTCACAACTAGTTGAACAAGCTGCAACATACTCTACTTCAGCTGTACTCAGTGCAACACAAGATTTCTTCCTGCTAAACCAAGAGATCACACGTGATCCCATACTGAAGCAACACCCTGAAGTGCTCTTCCTATCGATGGCATTTCCTGCCCAATCTGAATAAACATAACCCTCTAGGTTAATCTTCTGATTCGCCTCATACTTGAGCCCATAATCAACTGTACCCCTCAGGTACCTTAGAATATGCTTTGCAGCAATCAAGTGAACATGTCTCATATCTGTCAGGAACTAGCTCAAGGTGTTCACAACAAAGCAAATATCTGGTCTTGTGTTCATCAGGTACATCAAGGACTCAATCATCTGATGATACATCGTAGCATCAACCGCTTCTGATGAAGCATCACTCAATAGATTCAGGTTTGATGCCATAGGTGTGGCCATGGCCTTGCAGTCCATCATCCCAAACCTCTTCAAGATTTCTACTACATACTTCCCTTGTCCAAGGGAGATTCCATCCGCATTCTGCCACACCTCCATGCCTAGAAAATAGTGCATAATACCCAAGTCCTTCATTTCTAACTTGGCATCTAGCTTCCTCTTTGTATCAATAATCAACCCATCCATACATGTTATAAACAGATCATCTACATACAGTAGGAGTATCACTGGGTTTCCATCTTCAACCTTGTAGTAAAGGTTGGAATATGCTTTACTTTTGGTAAAGCCCAAACTGGATAGAAAGCCATCAATTCTGCTATACCATGTCCTGGGTTCATGTTTCAAACCATACAGGTATTTCTTCAATCTAGACACATGAGACTCCATGTCATGTGTCTCAAAACCGAGTGGCTGCTCCACATACACTTCCTCTTCCATTACACCATTCAAGAAAGCAGTCTTGACATCCATTTGGTGTATCTTCCATTTCATCCTTGCAGCCAGAGAAAGTACTGATATGATGGAAGTGTATCTGGCTATAGGTGCAAAGGTTTCTTCATAATCTATTCCTTCTTTCTGTGAGAAGCCACGAGCCATGAATCTCACTTTATATTTCTCTATGCTTCCATTTGCAGCATGCTTGATCTTGTAGATCCATTTGGAAGTTACAACAGACTTCCCTTCTGGTCTTGGGACAACATCCCAAATATCATTCTTCATGGTCGATTGATACTCTTCGATCATAGCATCCTTCCATTCTTTCCTTTATGCCGCTTCTTCATAGTTGGAAGGTTCTTTATTGATAAAGTCACACAATAAAGATACATACCCGAAGCAGGACCTAGTCCTCTTTCTTTCTTTGTGATTTTCTTCTGGAGTCCCATATCTTTCTGCACATTGGATAGCTTCTCGTACTCAAGCAGGTTTCCTCTTGTGAGGATTTTTCTCCCGAGATGGATGTATAGGTTCTTGAGGTTCTTCAAATTCTCGATCTTCTTCTTGAGTTTCTTCGTTCATGGTTGTGTCATGAATTCTGGGTGCTTCCATTTCTTCATGTTCTTCAGCAGGTCTCTTTCTGGATTTATTGTAAGTTGAGTCTTCGTCAAATGTTACATCCCTGATAATGTCGGTCTTCTTGAATCCTGGGAAGTATATTCTGTAAGCCTTCGAGCTTTCAGCCTCCGAGCTTTCAGAGTATCCCACAAATATACCCTTCTTTCCTGAAGGATCTAACTTTGTCCTCTTTTCTTTCAGAATGTGTATGTACACTGGAAATCCGAATATTATGAGATGGCTGACTTCTAGTTTCTTGCCGGAAAAGACTTCTTCAAGTGTCTTGTTCTTGAGTACTCTGTGTGGAGTATGGTTCTATACATACACCGCTGTTTTGACATCTTCTGCCCATAGATGCATGGGAAGATATTGATCATGAAGCATTTCTCTTGCAGCTTCCAGGATAGTTTTATTCTTCCTTGCTACAACTCCATTCTGTTGTGGATTATATGGAGTGGATAACTCCCTCTTAATCCCTGAATCTTTGCATAACTCTTTGAATTCATTTGATGTGAATTCTTCGCCATTATCTGATAGAAAGGTTTTGATATTATTTTCAGTGTGGTTCTCGATCAAGGATTTGAATTCCTTGAATTTGCTGAAAACTTCATCTTTGTTCTTCATAAAGTATATCCATGTATTCCTAGAAAAATCATCAATAAAAGAAACATAATATACACACGCGCTTGAAGAACTAGATGACATTGGACCGCATACATCGGAGTGAATGATTTCCAAGATTCCTTTTGCTTTGCTTTCGCTACTTGGAAATGTCTTCTTTGTGTTCTTTCCTTTCACACATCCTTTGTAGAATCCATCATGTTTTGCCTAAATTTCTGGAAGACCTTCAACAACTTTTCTTGCAAGTGGTAGTGCTCTGTAATGCACATGTGCAAGCCTTCTATGCCAAAGTTCATTTGGCTCTACTGTGTCATGGACCAAAGCTTGTTCTGGAAGGCCCTTCAATTTGTATAATCCCCCTTCTTGTTCTCCAATTACTATTGCATCGTCAATAGTATTTCCTCTTGGCCACATGATGACTTGGCCATATACAAATGCAACCCTCATACCTTTTGCATCCAGTGCCAATATGGAGAGAATATTCTTCTTTAGTCCTGGTACAAACAAGACATCCTTCATTTTCATAGACTTTCCAGAGTCTAGCTTGTAGGAGGATTCACCACTACTTTTTATGGGATATTGGTAGTCATCCCCAAGTTTCACCTTATGGGGTGAATTATGTTCAGATATTTTCTCAAAAGATTCTTTGAATCCCGTCATGTGTTTGGAAGCCCCCCGTCAATAAGTCAATCTTTTCTTCCATGTGTGATAGTTCCCATGAGAGAGGAGATCAGAACATATTCTTCATCACTTGAAGAGTCTTCACTTTCTTGTTTTACTCTCTTCTGGGAGGACAATCATCCTTAGTAGTGTGAGCATGATTTCTTCTTTTGGAGTTCTTCTTCTTCTTAGATCCACTCTTATTCATGGGAAAATTTCTAGCAAAGTGTCCTCTTTCATCACATGTATAACATACGAGTTTGGATGGATCCTTTTTCACAAAATTATCTTTCTGATGAGAATGCTTACCTTGGTGATGATGATTTTCCCTTTTGCCTTTCTTGGAGTGTACTATGAGAGCTTGATATTCACTTCCCATCTTTTCTTCTCGAGCTACTATTCGAGCTTCTTCTTGTGAGCATTCTTCCCACAGTCTATTGAAATTGATTAGATTCCTTCTAGCACAGATTCCTTGGATGAAAGAATCCCATGACCTAGGGAGACCATTCAAGGTTGTCATCACAATTTATACATTCTACACTTCTTCATCTACTGCTTCAAGTTGTTCTTTGATCTGGGAGACCCTTGTAAAGTATGACTGGATGGTCTTCTCATTATGGATCTTTACATTCTTCAATTGGTTCCTCAAAGTCATCTTTCGGTTTATTTCCTTCCCTTCAAACAATTTGGTTAGGGAATCAAACATAGCTTTAGGTGTCTTGAGGGAGGACACCTGTGGTATGAGGTGATCCTTGATTGAATCAGCAATAATCCTCTTAGCCATAACCAACTTATTCTTATGTAAGGCCTTAGCCTCATCTTCCTCTGGAACTGGAACCTCCTCATTGATGTAGGAGTCCAACTCATTTTCTTCCAGGACCAGGGAGATCCTATACTTCCAGGCTTGGAAGTTATTAGCTCCCTCAAGATTTTCATCAAGCTTGGTATGATGAGACATCTTAATTGAGAACCTCAAATGGAAATAGAAAAGATTTAGATCTTACTAGGTCAAGATATCGGATATGGATTTGGAGCTGAATTTCTGTAGTGCTGGTTCAAGAGTAGATTAGGGTTTGACTTTCCCGGAGTTCTGTCCAACCAAATGCTTTGATCTTGATCTCTAAACTTCAATTTTGAGGAGGAGATCAATCCAAGCCTTGGCTCACTCAAAAATTCCACTTTTGTGGAAAGCCCTAATTTCCGGCAGTAGTGTCGGGTCCAAAACTGAAAAAGCTTAGAATCACATTCTGTTTTGACAGAAAGACGTGCCCTAGGGAGGAGAGATAGCCCAACCTTCTTTTTCTGGAAATCTGTGGAGAGAGATCCAAAAAGTAGGAAGCCCTAGTTCCCGCAGCTGTATAGTGTCTTCTTCTTAGGTTAGCTCTGATACCATGTTAGATTTTTAACATTTAAGCTAGCATTATATTAGGATTTTTAATTGAGATAATAACAAGCACAACAATCAAACACAAGAGACAATGAACAAAATGTTTTTCCTCAGGGAAACTAGAAATGGAGAAAACCCCACAACTTCCTCAGAGATAAAATCAACACCAAAAGTAAAACCCCAAAATAGTAAGATGATCTCCCAACAACAGTAGCCTCTTTCTTTCTAGCCCTAGCAACTTCTTCTCCCTCAGCTATGTGCTACAACTGAGTGTGAGTAAATGTGTGATAAATAGAGAGGTTCACTCTCTATTTATACTAATTCCTGACTTGAAAATAACTCACTAGGGCCAACTTCACTAGGTGAGTCTAACAACCGTAGGGCCCCACAACTGCGGGGACTTTAAACCTTGATCAATAGGAGGGTTACCCACAATGACTTGACATGACTTGTTTACATTATAGAAACTACCGATCAGAACATCGGGGCATGACATGACTCAATTACATTACAAATTCTTCTCGGTATAAACATTGGGGTACAATACATAAGAGATACAAGTGAAAACATTCCGACGTTACAATTACATCAACAATTTTATCAACTTTAGGTTATGAGTCAAATCACTTGAATCCCCCTCCAATAAGATCCCCACAGAGGAAAAGAAAGGAGAAAAATATCCTTGAGAGGGTTCCATGGCATGAGAATCCCCTTTGATTGACCAATATAATCCTATGTGCACATTTACCAATTCACCAGTAACTTTGCTAAAATCTCTCTGGATTTTGAACCACTCATAATAGTTTCTTGAATAAAATTACATCCAAACGAACCATCTCAAATAGTATTTGAAGGGAAATTAATCTAGGATGCCCCCCACTCCCCCAACATTCAAGGATTGTTACGGAGAAAAATTCCTATGGCTTGGGGTGGACCACAATAGACAATATGGTTCCATAAATTGATCCATTCTTAGGCATGCTATATATAAAAATGAAACTAACACTAAGGGATAGGAATCATACCTTTAACCGGATGTTTGAAGAAGATCCCTGCTGAGATTTCAATAAAACTTGTCCCTACACTTCATCCTCAACAACAAAGATATATACACACATGATATATAAAGTGTTAGAGTCTAATCTATCATATTCAATGTAATCATGTATACAAAGTAATTACATCCATGGATACAAATATTCATAATTACACATGAAAATGGACGATAAATGGATATTTCTATTAATATAAACAGAGATACAAATGAAAACCTCTGTCGACACCTCGTCGAAGTCAAGAAATGAGTCCCTCCACCTGGGATTCCACCACCTCAATCCTCCATACAATGGCAAGCTCACAAAGACAAAGGAAAGCTTGGGAAAGAGCACTAATGGCTACTTTAAGGACAAAGGGATGAAAAATCAAGTGTATAAGAATGGGGCACAATTTCGCTATAATATATTTACTCTCCAAAGTTCTCCTTCTTCAATGCTCAACAATAGCTCAATATATATCCCCTCAATAGAAAATGAAGGTTCGAATCAGAGTGTTTCCCGACATATGGAAGGCCAAGGATCAAGTCATTCGTTACTTGATGGGAAAAACTCCAAATATTTTTATGTTTTCAGCATAAAACTTGATGTATGTAGGTGACAGTGGCACATTCTGCGTATACACAGGTTGTAAACTTGTTACCTGCTTGTATATTCAAAAAGTGTTTTAAGGGATTCAACTAGAGCATCAGGGTAATGGTGAGAAAATGGGATAAAGTGAGTCTACATAGATACATGGAAAGGCCATCAAGCCATGATGTATCAGGTGTGGAAAATTACACTTTAACAGATGCCCCATAATGTGTAAGGTCAGAGGGGTACACGATAGCCGAAATAGATTATAAAAGTCCTAGGAGTGGAGTAATGAAGAACCAAGTGGAATAACCGACCACTCATTTGTATAATACAATGATAGATATCTACATATGACTACATATATGAAGTATACATAGCAGTACCAGATACATAACCGTACAATGTCCATGAATAGGAATAATAGACATATGTCATGGGTGGTCATCGCCATGTACAATATATAGTGAAATAAGGTCTCCATAGTGAATGAAGACATCAGAAGGTACACTGAACTCTGGTCATGAGAAATGAAATCTCATACATACTAGAGCGATCAAGGAGGTAGAATATATGGAATGCCACCAAGATATGATGTCTTCGACACAAACCAAACTAGTACACATCCTGTCACATGAATAAAGGTGTTGGGGTTGAACATGATGGACCATCATCTGATTATTGGTCATTAATGTATACGATTGATAGATGTGAGACATCCCACCGATAATAATAATGGGAATCAATGTACAGAGTGCATTCAAACAAGTTTGAATAGATGTGTTGAGGTCAAACACTTGAAAAAATACGTCGATCATGGGACATTGATGTATTTCCAAATCTGTCAATGGCGAGAGAATCTGCCATTGCTAACTGCAATCCTCAAGGAACTAAATGGACTCTATATCCCTATTCAATAATAAATGATATGAATTCGATGGAATGGAATCCACTGGAAGGAGGGAATTAAGGTATCCCCAATCAACCAACACGAGGTACACATCAATGCTGGATAATTTGGAAGAACCTAGATTGAATATGTGCACAAACTAGTAAGAAATGTATCGGGAATGGTTGACATGCAGAGACGATATAACTAACGAATGGCCAACTCGTGCTAAGTACTTCCTTCAAACAAGAGCATAAAGAAGATGGAGACACATAGGAAACATAGAATCAAAATGCAAATTGGGACAAATTTGTGACACAGGAGTCATCAAGAGAGGCTCCATAGGGACTATAAGCATAACTGGTCAGTGGAGAAAGCTCATAAAAATGAGTAAAACTCCTAAGGTCATACTAGAAACCCAACCAATGGTGAATGGACTCATGGAATGTGCTCTATTCGAAGGAAACATGACATCTGCTAATAGAAAGAAATATCATTTCATGTCCAAATTTTTTATGTTTTATGTCTTTTTTGGTCTTTTTCATGTTAAGAATCTTGAAAAAGAATAAAATTGCTTATAGTATAATAAAGAGGAAATGAGTGTTGCGGGAAAGAAAACTAGTTCCAAGCAGTGGAACATACCTATGCTCAATGCAAGGAAGCATATGCATGATAAAGGAACTTGGGGGTATTTCTCCTATGGGTATGGGATAATTAAACTGCAAAAGATAATTGAGAGTCCTTGCTTGGTTGGAATTGAGACAATCTCATGCTATATGGCTTATGAAAACTAAATAAGGGAGCCGACGTAAATCTCAATACAACAAGTGGCAGCATGCAATGCAATTACAACTTGATAAAAGACGTGAGTCCCTATAGGAGATAGCCGACATAAAGTTTAAGAAAGAATACGAGGTTATTGTTAAAAGGCATGGAAGGACTACAAGGGAATCCTATACCCAAGGGAGTATGCTCAGCATGGGTACCAAATTGAGAATCAGGATCTAAGTAGGGTACCCATTATTAGGAGAGATATACCACTTACGTAATTTCACATCTAGTAGCAGTATGATGGTCTCATGACATTAAGAAGCGAGTTCATACCTATGGTTAAGGTGACATAGTCATAGGATAATGCATAATGCACACAAAAAAGGGTCCTATCCTATATGCCAGTTCAGTTTTATACCTGCCATAGGCATGAACAAGACAAAACTCGGCGAGAGTGCAAAACAAATGGAACCTCCACAGCGACATTAGTCCAAAAAAATTTACACATAGTTAGTAAAGAGTCCAAAGTATATGATATAGGGAGGATTGGTTATGAGAAAAGAATTCAAAGGAATATGTGGAGTGGATGATGGGACAAAAGAAGGAATGTAAGTTGGATATCCAACACTCACGTATTTATGACCACCCCTAGAGGACTAAACACTAGTGTTAAGACTGGGGGAAGGAGTTGGAAATCCCCCGACAAATGGAGTAGAAGGAGTAATATGACCACTTCCAAATAGATGCACAAGGTAAGGGGATCCCATTCCCCAGAGTCCAACACCAGGGTCCTCATGAGAACCTAGAAAGGGTGACATAATACTAGTAGTGATGTTTGACATGCAAAATGTAAAAGAACCTGTGTGAGAGGGAGTAGGATGAGTTTCAACACTCGACCTTCCTAAGGAAAAATTCCAATGGAAATATGTAAAGTATGACAACTAGGGTCATGTAGTATGGGAATTATAGCCGCATGAGGTTCGGTATAAACCAGATTCCCAGGTATCCATATGGTAGATGAAGGAGGAAGCTCAAAGGATCCTTCCCCCATTCTAGATGATGTGGGTGGAGGGAACTATGGGGACTCTGAAGTAGTACTCATGGTGAGAATTGTATGGGAATCGCAATGTGAAAGAGGCTTCCTAGAACGCCTAATACTCTTACGAATAGGAGGAGGAGGTTTGCAAGGCATAAGTCTTTCTAAAAATCGATATCAATGAAGTGCCAGAAATCGATCCAAAATGACTCCACAAAATAGGAAAGACTCAACTAATTATGATCCCTAAAGAAAACTAGTGCACAAAGAGCACACCCCTAAATGAAACTAGGTCAGATGGAAACAAGAAAATAGGGAGGATAAGTGAGCTCCCAAATGCATCATGTATGTCTCACATAGGAGAGGCCTGAGAATCCCATACACTATAAGTGGAGGTGTGTAACCAATTATAGTGGCCTTCAGATTCAACGCATAAAGAGACTAAGTTGTTCGATCCCTACCTGACCAAGAAACTCACAGAATAACCTCTGCAAGTACCCCCTGTGATACCTAAGTAAGGAAACTAAGGTCACACTAATATAACCAATGCTCAGGTGGAAAATCACAAGCAGGATCTACCATATGGGTAGGGTATCAAATCCCAAAGCTAGAAAGCACCAAAGGTACCTCAAAATCCCCCATATACGAATATGATATTAGAAATATCTCAGACGCTTAACAAAAAGTAGCAGCGGGATATCCCCACCACCAACATGCATGCTTCCTCATGGTTAACTACTGTGTAAAAGGAGCCTCCCGAGAACACTTATTACACCAAGGATTTAACTTCTCACCTGGAAAAACACCTAATTGTTTAGTTTTGTAGTCTTGGAAAAATTTAATCATGACACCCTATTCCAAGACTCTACAACCTAAGCTTGTTGTTGCACCCTATAAAATAAAATCATTGTAATCAATTTTAATTTAAGCATTAATTTTAGTGGCTGTGATTACTCAGGGGTAATGTACATGCAACTAGTGATGTTATGAATCAACAATAAAGTAAATATGCACACCTAAAAAAAAATGCCAGGTGCAACTTTGTTTTTAAACATGAAAAATGGTATGACACTATATGTAATGCACAAAATTCTTTCCTTTTGAAATGTCAATGCAATGCTTACTATATGAAAGCATGAACACTAATGTCAGCCAAGCAACCCAATGTAAGTACCTCCTTAAATGCATATGATAGATGCAAGCAAGTATGCAACTATCGAATTATTTTGTATTTTCAATATAAAAGAATGAAAATGCAATAAAATTCACTAAAGTTATTAGTCTCTGCAACAAGCAACAAACAAAATCCAAGCAAGATACTGAGACTAAAAGACTAATCCACTAATGGAAAAACAAAAAGAGATATATTAACAAGAATATGTTTAAAAAAAAAAATTAATAGAAAGGGGTCTCTGGTCACAAAAGGAGCAATCAATAGACAATATTGGTACCCAGGAAGACCCAACCACACTCACAACCCATCTTGCAACTTCACACATCAATAAATCAACCAAAAGGGAGGATACCCACAACTGTTCAAAGAACACCGACGTATGTATGTGATTAGGTAGAGCACAACCTGTGTATATACATGATTGTATATTCTCTGACTCGTGTATACAAAGAAGAAGGTGGTAAAAATTAGGAAAAGTGTCAAGACACCTAGGGGACTATCAATGCATGGACATACTACCAAATGGGGAGAAACTGAGAGAAAATCTAGTGAAAAAATGCACCCAAACCCCATCAAAAAGGAAATGCCCCAGCGGAGCCACCAATATTTTTACGAAGAAAACTTCCTATGGATTGGGGTGGACCACAATAGGAAGTATGACACCAGAAATCGATCCATTCTCAGGAATTCTAGGTATATAAATGAAACTAACACTAAGGGATAATAATCGAACTTTTAACTAGATGTTTAAAGAAGATCCCTGTTGAGCTTTCAATCAAACTTGTCCCTACACTTTGTCCTCAACAACAAAGAGATATACAAGTATAATAAATAAAGTGTTAGAGTCTAATCTAACATATTCAATTTAATCATGTATACAAATTAATTACATCCATGGATATAAATATTCATAAATACATATGAAATGGACGATAAATGGATATTTCTATTAATATAAACAAAGATACAAATGACAACTCTGTCGACACCTTGTTGAAATCGAGAAACTGAGTTCCTCCACCTGGGCCTCCACCACTTCAATCCTCCATACAATGAAAAGATCACAAAGACAAAGGAAAGCTTGGGAAAGAGCACTAATGGCTGTTGGCAGGCACATTGGATGCGCATGGTGTGAAAGCAACAAAATCAAAGAAGACTGCACAAGATGAAGATGTTGAAAAGTGGTCATCTTGGTCACAATTTTGTAATTTAGTCAAAGTTAGTTAGGAAGTTAGTTATATGTTGACCTTTTTGTAAAGGCGCAAGCGTATAAATAGAGTTATAAATATAGAAGAAAGATAACGATCAAGTGCGGAGAGTGAATGCCATCTTTTGTTGGTCTTGTGAACTATTTTTTGGATTTTGGTCTGAGGCTGTTGACCAAAGGATTTATTTTGGAGATGTATGTTGAATTGAAAAGTAATATGAAACAAATGTTTTCTAGAAACACTGCATTCTTTTGTCTATGATTTTGCAATTGTTGTCTCCATGGTTAATTGATCTAAATGACACGATCCAAATGGCTAAATGATGCCATCTAATTCCTTGATGTTTTTCTTATATGAATGATGAGATGTCTTTGCATAATAAATAAAGTCGTACTTGTCGATATAATTTCTAAATAATAAAATGATGCGATGATAAATCTGATGCGAATGATAACGAAAATTTTATGATGTGACTGATGATGAATAGTTTATGTTAAAGTGAAAACCCCCTTTCTAGATCTCTGGTTAGTATTGCGATGAAGAGAATAGTTGCAGAAGTTCTCTTCTTTACTGTGAAAACATGGTTCTTGTATCCCTCCCTCAAACATCTCAGGTGACACCTCATCTACTTCACATGTGTTACTAGACATGGTAAGACCTATTTGGGCCGATGTTTAGGGAGATTGCGTCGAAGGGTGTCGACGGTGAACCCTTGTCGATAAGGTTGTGTCAAAAAATGGTTCCGTTGTCGAAACCATAGTGTGAGGAACAGTAGGATATGTTGTGGCATTCGACGAAACCAGAGACCCAGGACCGGTTCGATCAAAAGGCTCGAGAATTCGCAGCATAGGAAAACTAGAATTCCATATTATCTGTAGAAGAGTAGTTGGGAATGTATATCTACTTTGATATTCATTAAAGTTTATTTTCCTAATTCCCGATAATTCTGTACGAGTGGCTGGCGCAACTAACCTTCCAGAAAAGGAACTTCCAAGGTGGCGAACCTACCTATTGGATCCCTAAGCTGATCCAACGAATGAAAAGGGTTAAGAAAAAAGAATTAAGGGTTTTCAAAGTGTGGATCAACAATATTTTGGAAGGATATAATATTGAGTTTTCTATTGACACAGTCAAATTCTACAACGACGAGGAAGGGATTTTTTCGAAGGAATAAGAGGTAGATTTCTATTGTCTTTGCAATTGTGGATTAAGATGCTCATATGTGAAAAAGGTATATTGAAAATGAACTTTGATGAGTAAATACCTGGTGTGCAGAGGTTACGGGTACTGTGGAGACGCGGGTTGGATGGAATGATATGGGGTATATGGATGGGAGTTACAATGGGACTATGAAGGAAGTCGAGGAAGAGTGTGGTCTTCTTCGAAGTGGGGTGAGGTTTTGGAAAGAGAAGAGGCAAAGGACTGAGGAGAGTACTGGTGCGAACAGAACAAGAAAATATGAGAGAATATCGCAAGGGACTAAGTGACCCTACAGTGACGAAGGAGACAACAAATCTACAACCAAGTTCAAGGAAGGACCAACAAGAGAAACAACACACATACACCTCCGTGCACTGTGCCACATTTAGGAAGAAACACCAGATCATCTCAAGACTTCCCTATGTGTCACACCAAGAGTAATAGTAGTGGATCAAAAAATACTAGAAGAAGGCCAAGAATGGCAGGATACGATGGAAAACTACCTTTGTTCCATAGGAACGGGACTGAAGATACTAAAAAATACTCGTTTCTCTCTGAAGTAGTATGGATTTTATAACAAGTCCATGACAAAGACATTAGGAAAGGATAGCTTGTGGCAACATTTCAACGTTGTGGCATTATATTGGTACATGAAATTTGTATAGGTGCCATCAGGGAATCAACATAAGACACTAGCGTAGATTAGGACCAGGTTGATTGAGGAATTTTAGAAACCCAAATCCTAGTCACAATACATTACTGACCTAAAGGAAATCAAACAATATCCAAATGAGTCAGTATGGAATTTCGATTAGCAATTCAAGACACTGATGTCAAAGGTATGCTTCAAAATGAGTGATTTGCAACACAAAGAATGGTTTATTGTAGCCTTGGTACCACACATCTGAATGCTGCTAATGCAATAAAAGATTGCGACACAAACTGAGGCTTTGGATATTGCGATGAAGCTGGAGGCTTCAATAATTGGGGAAATGAGGGTTGGGATGAATCATATCCAATAAAAACTGGCGAATTTGATAATTCATCTGTAGGATATCAAGAAAGGAAAGGACATCTGCGAAGAAGTATGGTGTACTCGATGTCGCATAGAAGGACATCATAAAGATCAATGTCTAGATTTTTGTGATTACTTACAGGCTGAAGCTCCTAATCCATTGAGTCAAGCTGGGTTGCCATGGTGTCAAATCTATCAAACTAAAAAAAAATCGACATGAGGAATGTGCGTACCTTCAAAAGATGGTGTCGAAGATGACAAGCAGTTTTGTAATTTTTGTCGAATATTCAGCCATGAAGAAAAGGATTGTCCAGCCTGTGACTTGCTCCAAGAAAGAACGATGGATACGCACTTAATGAAAGGAGAAGAATAATAACCAATTGAGAGGCTGTAACTGCAACAACTGTAGTTTGTATAGCAATAGCTGCAGTTTTCTCTACAACAATCATAGTTTGTACAACAACAACCACAGTATGCTCCACCGTAGCCTAATCCACAGCCACAACAATTTAATCAGCCATAGTACCAACCATAAGGTGGATTCCACGGAATATTTTGAGGAGGATAGAATGGAGGATTTGGTAGAGGAGGAGGTATGGGATGAGGTCATGGACATGTATAATGTTAAAATTGTGAATTCATGGGCCATTATCAATGAGACTTCCCAAACCTTCAATCGCAATGTACTTACCGTACCGCTAAAAATCATACTGTTGAATACTATCCACAACTAATTGCGAAGTGGCAAGGGAAGAATATCCCACCACTGCATAACCATAATCAAAATGGGAACCAAAATATGAGTTAAGCTGTTAACCAACCTCAGAATCAGAATCAAGGACTAACGGTAGGAAAATTTTTGACGAACCTTGAACTCAACCTGTAGATGTTGGAGTCATAAATCGGGGAGGTGCGACAGTAGGAGACGATATTCCAATTCCAAAAATAAAATTGGAAGCTCACAAGAAGGTCCATTCAATGTTGATATAGAGAAGGTAAATTTCTTTAACATTCTCTACATCCTAAACAAAAATACAGGTAAGATACCTATCTATGAAATTACACCTACTTTTGATTCAACAGATGAGTCAGGGCCATAATGAAGGATCGAAACATTGCAAATTTTTTTTGGAAAGTTGTTTGTCACTAGAAAAAGATCCATATGAATTAGTAGAGATCGCAAGGTTGGTAAGCCACAAGGAGAAGTGGCGACAAGAACACAACGTGGATTCTCTACATAAGAGGAATACAAGAAGGGAAATGAGGATGAACACCCATATTGAAGATTACGATGTCGACTTAGTGATATTGGATCTAGGATCTGATGTCAACATATTGACAAAGAAGATATGGGAGCGAATGGGGAAAACTAAATTGGTATGGTCCCCTATACAATTGCGGTTGGAAAACCAATCCAAAGTGTCCCCAATCGGTAAGGTACCTCACTTACTTGTCGAAGTCGAAGGATTGAAGACATATGCTGATTTCGACATCATTGAGATAGTGGTAGTGGATGACACTAGTTCCTATCCCACGCTATTGGGGATTGGATGGGAAAATGACAATCTTGCGGTGATCAATTTTAAGAAGAGGGTGATGAATTTTGAAAATAGAAACATGCGCGTCATTGCACCTTTGGATCCTAATGAGGGGAAACGATATGTAGAACTAGTGAAAGATGAAGTTGTGGGAAGATGGGATCATTCCTACAACATCTGTGAAGACTACATCCATCCCACCACAGATGAGGAGTTAGGTTGGCGAATCTCCAACTCTGCATCATCGAATTCTGACGATGCATTAGAAAATTGGCAGAATGTATTACATGAAGTATCGATTCGGAAATGTAGATGGATTACCCAATCATTGTGCTGGGTCGCAACATAAACTATTGAGCCACCGAACTACGAAGGATTACCTAGTTTGGCCGAGTTTCTTGATGAATTTGAAGATAAAGTATCTGAAACACAATGATTATTGGCTTTGGATAATGCACTAAAGGATACTCCGATGAGATGGTGGGCGATGCATAAATATTTGATGAAAGTATAGGACTTATGTCGCAGACTCATAGAGGTTCTATTAGCGAAGTAGACTAGTATCCAGTCATGAAGTATGATGGAAGACACCATCCAAACGATCATTTGGTAGCATGTCGGAACACATGGGTATCAAAATCCAAGGAGGAATCTGTACATGCCTTTTTTCACACATTGGATGAAATACCGAGGCGATGGTATATTTATGTAGAGCTACGAAGAGAGATCAGAACCTAGGAATATTTGACAATCGACTTCGCTCACAATTTTAGTTTTGCAAGTGCGGATCTAACGATACATAATGCGCTACATCATATCTGTTATATCATATTGGAAGCCATTCCAGTACCTTTTTCAATGGAATTGCATGATGAACCATCGTCACAATTGATGATGGAATTTTATAATGTGACAGGAGAACCAGATGATGGGGATGATCCACACAACCTCGACATTAGAGAATCAGAAGGTAGTTGGGATATTGCGGCTCCTATGAAACCAATGGATAAAGTTCAACAACCAAGTAAGACAAGAAAGATCAACATTGGGATGAAAAAAAATACAAAGTTTGCAAATGTAAGAGATTATTGGGATGAGGAAACTATGGAGAAGATTATTGATCTACTAAATGACTTCCGGGATTTGTTTCTAACTAAGTTTGTAGAGATGAGATGGATTTCAGGCGACTTAGAAGAGATGAAAATTCCTCTAAAACCAGATGCAAAACCCGTGAAACAACATCCATATTGATTAAATCCATGATACAAGGAGCGAGTAAAGGATGAGATTGACATGATGTTGGATGTAGGCATCATCGAACTAGTAGAGGAGTCAGAATGGACCAGTTCAATGGTAGTTCAATATAAGAAAACAAAAGAATTTTGGATCTGTGTTGACCTCTGCAAGTTGAATGATGCGTGTTTACATGATCCATTTCCTACACCCTTTACAGATGAGATATTGGAAGGTGTTGGAGGAAAAGAAGTGTATTCATTTACAAATGGGTTTTTTGGTTATCACCAGATCAAAATTGTGAAGGAAGATTGACACAAAACCACTTTCTTCATAGAGTGGGGGTGTTTTTAGTACACAGTAATGCCGTTCAGTCTAAAAAATGCACCTGTGATATTCTCACAAATAGTTGTTGCTGCATTTAATGACTTTCTTAAAAAATTATTGGTGGTCTACATGGATGACTGGACGGTCTATGGGTTGATCAAATATCACATTGCTAACCTTCGACTAATGTTGGAGAGATGTCGACAACACCATATTTCCTTAAATATGTAGAAGTGTATCTTTTGTACTCCGTTTGCAATTTTGTTGGGACACATTGTCTACAAGGAAGGTATGTTAGTCGATATCGCAAATATTACAATAATTATCGATCTCCCACCACCAACAAATGTAAAGTAGTTAAGGGGGATATTGGGTCACACCGGCTATTGCTGCAAGGACAAGAGGTGTATTCATTTACAGGTGGGTTTTTTGGTTATCACCAGATCAAAATTGTGAAGGAAGATTGACACAAAACCACTTTCATCATAGAGTGGGGTTTTTTTCAGTACACAGTGATGTTGTTCGGTCTAAAAAGTGCACCTGTGATATTCTCACGGATAGTTGTCGCTGCATTAATGACTTTCTTCAGAAATTCTTGGTGGTATACATGGATGATTGGACGGTCTATGGGTTGATCAAAGATCACATTGCAAACCTTTGACTAATGTTGGAGAGATGTCGACAACACCATATTTCATTAAATATGTGAACGTATATCTTTTATACTCCATTTGGGATTTTGCTGGGACACATTGTCTACAAGGAAGGTATGTTGGTCGATCCCGCAAATATTGCAATAATTATCGATCTCCCACCACCAACAAATGTAAAGCAGTTAAGGGCGACGTTGGGTCACACTAGATATTACCCCAAGTTTATAAGAGGGTATGCGACAATTACAACACTGATGGAGAAACTCCTAAAGAAATATGCAAAATTTTGAATGGATGAACGAATGTCAAAAGAGTATCGATGTTCTCAAGCAGAAGATGGATGAAGAACCAATTTTAGTATTTACGGACTAGACGAAAGAGTTCCATGTCCATGTCTATGCATCATCAGTTGCACTAGGAGTCATTCTTGCATAGCCAAGGGAAGGAGCGATTCATCACCCAATCACGTTCACAATTCGGAAGTTGTCTACTACGAAACGAAACTACATGACAATAGAAAGAGAAGGCTTGGTGATGGTATATGCACTGCAGAAATTTAGCCATTACCTACTAGGAGGACACTTCAATATTTTTATTAATCATTTGTCATTGAAATACTTGGTCAACAATCCTGTTTTTGGGGGGAAGATCTATCAATGGCTGCTACTCTTCTAAGAATTTGATTTTGAGATAATTATGAAGCTGAGTTGATTGAATTTCGAACCTGATCATTTGTCAAGGATTGAGATAGGTAAAGAACCAACCAAAATCAAGGATGGCTTACCTGATGCAAAATTGTTTAATATTGGCATGGTGGATGACCATTATGAACACATTATTCATTTCTTGTCGACAAGGAAGGCCCTGGATGATTTTACCACTAGTCAGAAGAAGCAATTGGTCGTTCGATCCATAGATTTTTAGCTCATCGTTGGACAACTCTACAAGATGGGGCTATATGATAGTCTATGTCGGTATGTTCTACCGCATGAGTGGGGAAGGATATTGGCCCAACAACATGATGAAAATGTAAGAGGACACTATGGAGGTCGTACAACTGCCAGAAAGATACTCTGAGATGGCCTCTGGTGGTCGACTATGCAAAACTATGTTGTGGATTATGCGAAAAGTTGTGACATTTATTAAAGGAAAGGGAAGCCATCATGATGGGATGAGATGCCATTAGTACATTAGGTAACGCTGCAACCATTTGATAAATGGACTGTTGATTTTTTGGGACCCATAAATCTGCTAGGGAAGAGTATGGGTGTGTGATACATTATCATGACAACCTACTATTTGACTAGATGGGAAGAAGAAACAACAATGACAGATTATACCGTTGCGACTGCAACAAGGTCCCTATTCGACAATGTCGTTACTCGGTTTGGTTGTCCAAATATATTAATGAGCGATCAGGGGAGTCACTTCATCACACTATCAACGCAATACCGAATGAATTTCATATTAAACACAAGAAGAGCACTCCCTATCATCCACAAGCAAACAAAATAGTTGAGGCATTCAACAAGGTGCTGAGTGCATGCGCTCACAGGTATGTAATGAAAGCCACGATGATTGGGATTTGAAGATTCCCATGATATTACAGGCCTACCGAACCACCTATAAACACTTGATGAGGCATACATCATTCAAGCTGGTCTATGGCCAAGAAGCAGTCATGTCGATGGAATATATCGTTCCCAGCCTTTGCATTGCAGCAGGGACAAGTAATGATTACAAAGGAGAGCTTGCAGAATGCTTAATGGTTAACACAGTTGTTGCAGCTTGAGGAAGATCGATTCATCACAGGATTTCACAAGCAAGTTGAAAAGGATCGCCAGAAGGCATGGCATGATTGACACATCAAATCCAAGTACTTTTGACAAGGGGATATGGTTCTCCTTTATGAAAATAATTTTGCGAAACACTTGGGTAAGTTACAAATGCATTGGTTTAGCCCTTACGTAATCCATTTCATCACCAACGGAGATGTGGTGCAGTTTCAATAACTAGATGGTGCATTGCTTCCTAATATTGTGAATGGTAGTTTTCTAAAACCCTATCGAGATAGATAGGGGTGACACAAGTACTAGAAAGTCATGCAGCTAAAAATAAGAAGAATAAGAAGATATTATACAGAGGAGGTCATAACAGGAAAAATAGGTCGCAACGAAAGGAAAGAGGTATATGTTGTAGTAGGAAAGCAGTTTGGTGACATCCATTGGGACATGATAAGGTCAAATCAGGAAATAAATGAAGTAGTTAAACCAGATGGGTGATGACGCAAATGGACGAGACACACATTTATGGGGAATTATACCATTAGATTTGCAAAATCAGCGGTAGAGTTAGTCGAATGTTGGAAGATTTCACCATGATGTTTCAAATCGCTTGCACAAGTCGCTCTAATGTTATAAGAATTGATAGAAGGTGTGTTGGGTGAACCATTGTAATCCTTGATTTGAATAGAGTGAGAATAATTAACATAGTATAGTGAAGAGTGAGCAAAGAGATAGAATCGTAGAGATGGCTCAAGTAATTTTGAGCGATAGCACCCATGGGTCTCCACCATCAAGAACATTGATCGAGGAAGAACGACTATTTCTTCAGGAAGATCTCTCGAAGGTACTGTTAAACAAGAAAAGTTCCACACAAAGTTTGACTAGGGCCACTGAACTCGAAGCAGAGGATAGAATTTGACAATAGGGGGTGAGGATTCCATGACCTAGAAGGGAGAAACTGTTGATGACATCCTCGAGTATGTACCCCCTTGAAAGGTAGATGGGCCACAAGTAAAGTTGTCCAAGAACCAACAATATCAGATAAAGATGCCATCGATTCCAAAGGAGTGCACATAACAATGAATATTGTGTTGAACCTCATGAAAATGACGTCCAACAAAAATGATCTGTTGGCATACCCATAATACACAGCAGAACCATATGAGTCGCAGGATAAGGGAGATGGAGGGCCAATTATTCGCATGCAACAATAGTGGGATATGGGATTGCAGTAGTTTGGGATGTTAGGCCTCATGCACATGCCACATTTTGGTTGCTCGACAGAGGCCAATGCATGCATGAAGGATCTGTTGGATTGCTTAAACAGAGGGTATTTTTGGTTCCATACTAAAGTAGCGGTCACGATAGAATTGATATTGCATATTACTGGGTTTCCTATGAAGGGTATTGACCCACCGTAGTAATTCAAGGGAAAGGAAAATGACAAGAGAGTAGCTTCCAAGTTGAATAAGAAGCACGACGTTGTTAGGGAAAAGCATGCCTACATCATCAGAACCATCAACAACAGAGTCATTCGAGTCATAGCCAAACTGTTGGCTGTGAAGATGGTAAGGAAAAACAGACTTGATTAGTGTACCTCCAGAGTAATCTCGTGCACAGAGTAGTGCGATAAGGATGTTCAAATGAATTGGTTTCTATTTCTATTAAATCAACTAATGGCGGACACAATGCTAGTCCAAGAAGGTAAGCAACCTTACCTATTCTTGGTTGCTAATTCTTATCACACTGGTGGGGTGGATGGAACCCACATATAATCAGGTAATGGAAGTAGAGGTCACCAAAACATGTAGGTACGCATAGTACCAGGAATTATGATGGCTTGATGTGAAGGAGATCCAGCTCAACTGCGCTATTCAAATTTATTTATAATGGGATGCGCTGCAAGATGGAGCTGACAAGGTTTCATGTCTCACCGAGGAGGAAGAAACAAAGTACAGATGCATAGCGCGCTTCACAATGGGACCCCATGCAATACATACTCAAGCGTGATGTGACAGTGAGAAGTAATGGATCACTACCATGTATAAGTTTACAGATGAATATGATAGAGGAAATCATTGATGATTGGCCTGCCGAATAGAAAGTGTCTGTCAGTATCGAAGAGATGTCAGACACTGAGGCAAGACCTTCTTCCAAAATTCCAGTAGAAAAGGAGCAAGAAAAGGAGAGCGATAGGGATTCAGAAGAAGATTCATCCAAGACTTCGACCGATTCCGAGACCGAGGGGAAACTCAAAGAAGGATGCACCAAAATAAGGTTTGAGAAGGGAGAAGGAAGCATCACCCCCAAGATGGCTGATGATCAGGTGATTCACATCGTAGACGTGATCGCCCCTATGGCTATCGAGAGTGAGGCACAGTTGAAAGAACACTCAAGCGAGGTTTTCACCAAGCCAATAATTTGTTACAATTGGTGACTAATGTGATATTGGATAAGGTTCCCCAAGTCAATGTGCTCTGAATAGAAGTAGAGATCGGCACAAGAAAAAGGAAGCAATCCAGTCAGTAGATCATAGACTGCGAAGCAATCGTGTATGAAAAAATAGTAAAGTCACAAGAACAAGTGGCAACGGTGAAGGAAGAGATCGAGAGGTTGAAAAAATCACAGGAAGCATATTCGATGTATAATGCAAAAGAATTATATGATAGAGCATGCCTGGAGAAGGCCATTACTGTCTCATGTCAAGAAATTCCTGATATCACAACATACATGTTTGTAGAGGCAAAGATTCCGCGGCCAAGACAAATTGTCGCATATCTGAAGAAAGAAAATGAGGAGCTACAAGCATGGGAAATCCCTAGTACACCTTCGAAGTAAGTCGCAGAGCACAAATGAAAGATATAGGATGTATGCACTCATATTGACAACTGTGAAAAAATTTCAAAGGGGATGGTAGACATAACCATGCAATTCTGGATGAGTATTATCCAGGATGAACAACTGTAGCATCTCAATGCACAAATTCATGAAGTGGAGGCTCAAGTAGTGGTAATGCGGGTATACTTGAAAATAATGCCCCCTATGGTGCAGGTATGTAAAGCAACAGAGTTAAAGGCGCTTCAGCAATGAGTAAGCAAAGCATGGGAGAGGAACCAACGTGGAACAACACAGTCAAATGGATGCCAGGAAATTGGTGAGCAGTTAGCATTGAAGGCCGTGAATGGGCTTGCAACGACTCAAGAATCCCACACATAACTAGTAGAAAATATTTTGGAGCACCCAACACATCAAGACATGGAAGAATGTGAAGCCATTAGCATGCAGACACAAGAAGCGGTCAATGAAGTTAAGAAAGAATATGATGAATTCAAGGTCATGATAAGCACACACACAATTTCCAGTTGACGTGGCTCGAGGATGATCCACAATTTTGTGTTTGGGGCCTGTTGATAGGCGGATTGGATGCGCATGGTGTGAAAGCAAAAAAGTTTAAAGAAGACTGCGCAGGATGAAGATGTCGACAAGTGGTCCACTTGGGCACAATTTTGTACTTTAGTCCAAGTTAGTTAGGAAGTTAGTTATATGTGGACCATTTTGTAAAGGAGAAATCCTATAAATAGAATTAGAAATATAGAATAAAGATAATGATCAAGTGCGGAGAGTGAATCACATATTTTTTGTTTGTCTTGCGAACTATTTTCTGGATTTTGGTCTGAGCCTGTCGACCAAAGGATGCATTTTGGAGATGTATGTTGAATTGCGAAGTAATATGACATAGATGATTGCTAGAAACACTATCTTCTTTTGTCTATGATTTTGTGATTTCTTTCGGGTGAAAATACGAAATTGGGAAACAATTTTGTGACAATTGGATTTTTTTGTTATAATTTCTAGTTTCTCGGCCGAGAAAAAATCAACATATTTTTTCGGCCAAGAGTTGTAATATTTATCAGGAGAAAAATTAACCACAGTTAAAATTTATCTCGTCTAAGAGTTCTTCCATAGTTAGATAATTTTTCAGTTGAGAATATTAAACTTTCTCGTTCGATAGTATAACCATATTTTTTATATTAAACGCTCAGATAAGTTTCTCGGCTGATATTTTAGATTCCTTTTAAACTATCGGCCGAGAAATGTTTAACTATCTAAACGTAAAACCTCCGATCTCCAGTCTTTGTGTGTCATTGATCAATGTGAGTTTTTGTCCGTTGTTCAAACCATGAGGACACTGAAACATCGAAGGGAAGGGAACGACCATAGGAACGAATGGAAGGCGAAGGGAACGACCACAGGAACGAATGGAAGGATAAGGGAATGACTTGGAAAATGCAAAGACAAAGGGAATGGCCACATGAAGAGGACCATCAATTTGAACCCTTTATTTGCACATGTGTGTAACCAACACCAATTCAAATCCTGTAAATACTGAAATATTGACTTATGATGACTAATGTAATGCCAAAATCTATCATCATAATTAATACAGAGGAAGGGATTATTTTTTAAATTGATTAGTCCTAGTATTTAATCTCCTGAATCTTTATAAAATACCTCAAGACATTGCATCATGCTTTGAATATTGGTTTGATCATGCATGGGGAAGTGTGCTGAGTCATCAGTCAAATGTGAGTATAAATTATTTATTCACACTAACTATTCTACTATTATACATTTAATGAATAATACTATGACAAGGAATGCATGGGAATGGTCTCTTTCATTTATATGATTCCATGAGTCAATTGTTAGTGTGTGGTTGGTGAAATCATGGAATTAACTTTTCCCACTTGATCCTATAATTCTTGCCATCTTTCGACCTGGTCTGAACACCATGTAACCAAATTGGGATCCTTATCTTTAAAACCCACGTGCCAAAATTCTGATTGGCTGTGTGCAACCATGCTAACCGTACTGGATTTGAATTGGATTAAATTACTATAAATAAACTATGCAAGACACCTCCATTATTGGAAACCTTCGTTATTCATCAAATTTATCAAAGAGTAAGGAGAATTAATGAAATTAACAATAAATACCTCTTTAAGCTTGCATTGTCACAACACTAAAGTTATGATGAAATTGGATGAAAGAGAAGTGGATAGGTGTAAGGATAGGGTAAAATGGGGTTAAAAAAGGGTTCCATATCATCGTGTCTAATGAACCAAAATTTCATTCCAACATATCCACCGCACATGTTGGTTTTTATGTCCCTATGCAAATGAAGCCAACTGGAGCTTTCAAAAAATTGACAAAATTGAACTGCCACTCATACCTCAACAAATTTTAGTAGTGTTTGTGAGGATGTTGAGGTTTCCCCCTGGTCTATCTCTCTGTAACCTTAATCCTCTTTTCAATGTTCTATTGTGGATGGTCAATTCCTTGAATTTCTAGTACCATTTCCTTACTATCCTACACCATTTCCCTCTCTAAGATGATAGTTTATCAATTTTTCTTTGAAGTTTCTTGCTCTACTTATTCAATGTCTTATTATCATTTTTAACATACTTGTACAAGATGGAAAACTATTGAAATTACTCTTCAATTTCCTCAATGCTCTTATCCTTCCTTTTGATATATGTAGGAACTAGAGGAGAGGTCATGTTAGTTTTATGGTGCTCTTTTGACAAATGTCTCATTCCAAGGGTTGATATCCATCTCACCACATATTGGTACTTGCATCAACGTGCCCTATTGAGGAATAGACCCCGAACTTGGAACATCTTGTGTATTTCTTTGTTTGGACATGCTTCATGTGGTTCTTTGAGAAATGGGAGATAATTGGGGCTTCTCCTCCTTAGTTCTCCTCTTACTTTTAGTTTACATGTGGATAACGAAACCTTCATTTTCTAGGGGTGCAAGGTTCTGAATAACAATACAATGTGTGACTTGTTCATTAACCCTGGTATCCTAGTTTTCAGTGACAATTTCAATGTTACCTTCACCAAACCCATTATGGCTCACAAATTTCTCCCAACCATAATTCCTAATTCTTAATTATTCAGTGATCAAGACCTTAATCGATTTGTGATGGTATAATATTTTATCCACATTCCTAGTGTTCCATCTGATATGTTGGGACATTTTACTCAGGATTTTCTAGAGATAATATGTAAAGTTAAGCTTGTTATCCTCGAAATGGAGAAACAATTAGATGTGATAAAGGAATACACTACACACTTTCCCTCATATGTTATATATTTTTGCAAGAAGAATAGAGGGATCAACCATTCATTCTTGATCCACATTTGTGGTACACCTTTAGACCAAATTACTTGTTGGTGTTCAAGCTTTAGCAACCTACCACATAATTCGTTTTCTACTTTTTTTTAAAACCAACTCTCCCTAATGGTGGGTAGCCCCAGGGATCGATCCATTATTCTATCTAATACAACCATCACCAAGTCACTGATGTGAGATTTTGTTTCATGAATTTTTTTTGCAAACACTTGCATCACTCTTTCATTATTCCCTTGGAATTTGGAAAGAGAAGATACCATCCTGTAGTCTTAAAGAGGGATCTGCAAACATGGAATTCTAGCAAATTTTCAAGTGCCTCCATAGATCTAGGTTTGAACCTTACTATCACCATTTTCCTTGTTTTATAGAACATTACAATTATCACAATGTGGTTTTGGTAATTTAGTCACTAATAAAAGGAAGGGTTGCTTTGGATCGGTGGTATGAGAGGAATTGGTTCATGAACTTGTTTCAGATCCTTACTGTGATTCAAAATGAGTTGCAAGATATGATACAGGTTGGAAGAATACTTGGAATATGATGAAGTTATTAATTCCCAAGTTACTAATGATTATCAATGGTTTTCAAGGAGATGATTTGTGAGACGTGAAAGCGACAGATTTATCATGAGAGGGAATGGATTAGAACATGGAGACTTGGTTATAAAAAAATCAATTTCAGAATTTTTGACAAGATTAAAAATGTTAAATGTTTTTCATTAATATTCCATACCTTTGAATGAATTACAGAGATAATAAGTGCCCTCACCTTGAGTTACCTTGTGAATACTGGTTGTAGAGATGCTTACAAATGTTGGAGTATAACTCATCTTGCTGGAATTTGGAACCATGTGAAAAAAATAACCATACCAAATATGTTGATCAAGAACTTGTGCATGAAATGTGTATAGTTGAAGCCCAAGATCCTTATATACCTTGAGTGAATCTGGTGTATTATACATGAAAGAACAATTACACATCTTTCGATATCTGCTATACATATCATGTACCTACTATATAGATATTGTAATTGAAATAATATTAATCACTGAAGGATTGGATGATATGAAATTTGAAGCATGTTCATATGTTCATACAACTCTAGAGACTTGGGAACTTAAACCTCTCTTTTTGGAGAACACAGAATTCTAGAACCTTTGAAGATGTAAATTGGATCAAAATGTTTATACATAGGAAACTTATTCTTATGGACAATATGAAATAATGCTACAGAAATCTTATTGCTACTACTTGAAATAGAAATAGTATTGATGTTGGATAGAGGAACTTGATATGTTGTGTCACTTATGAATTTTTCTTTGTAACTACAACTCTTTACAACTGCTGGATGGGGAAATCAAAATCAATCTACAAGATTTCTGGTACCCCTTTGAGGATCCAGTACCCAAAAGAGAAATATTGTGGCATATTGTTTCCACTGGTTGAAATACTTGCATATGTGATTCACCATATTGTCCTAAAGGTTATCTAAATATATGAAGAATTGAAATGATGTCTATAATCTCTGAAGATCTATAAAAAAGATGATATGGAAACGATAATAAAATAAAATATGAAAATTAAACACTCTGATGTACAATTGATTCTACAAACCTGAATGTACTAACATGATAACTCTAATGACAAGGAAATGAATTAGAAGGAGGTCACATGGATGACATCCTCAAGATCTAGTATGATCATTCTACAATGGTTTTGAGTGGTCCACGACATCCATAAAGGAATTCCTTGCTTGGCATTCCCTTTCTTCTTTGAAAACAATATGAAATCTAATATTTGCAACCTATTATCAATATCATATAGTATTCATTTATAACCCAATCCTATTGTACAAGTTAGTCCATGTGAATTAATTTTCTTTAAGTCAAATGTGGTGAAACTTCATTGGATTATGAACCATTAATGTATGTCATTAACCAACGCATGAAAACTCACCAATGATGAGAATGAGTGTCAAGGTACCATAGTGCAATTTGACAGGTATGAATAGAGGTGTTGAGGTCAAGTCACTTGGATAATTTGATAGTTAGGAGACCTTGGTGTGTTCCCATTATCATAAATGAGGAAATTTTTTATTGATGCAAGTCCCAAGAAACTATATGAGATCTCTAATCTTGACCCTAGATAAGGTGTTGATGTCAAAGGGGAAAGACTTGTCAAAAGGAGGGCCTTATGGAATCCCTCATTGTCTAACATCGGCATATATCAAACTAAATATGAAAAAATTAAAACCAACAACATGATACAAATATTTTATTGTGAATTTTTCCTACTATAGTCTAGTTTTCAGGAAGAATTCGTGTCTAGTTGTGGAAAAATCTTGGTTTTCACAACTAAACTTATTTTTGTATTTACTTTTTTATCTTTTTATTTTCTTATTTATAGAATATTTTATTTTCTTTATTTTTTACTATTTACATAAGTGTTAAAGAAAATATTTTTAAGTAGGGGTAGTGGTATGGGAAGGATTCTCCATACTTACAATCTCCATCTCGGACTGCTACAAAATATCATGGATGAACTTTTATTTTGACATAGGATTATGAAAAATCCTCAATTGGCGACAATTAATCACAAGAGAGGATTTCTCCTCATCAATAGTCTTGATCATTACAAAACCATTATCAAATATGGTTTCTACCTCAGTTGAAACCAACCATTGGGTAGTAATCTTTCCTTTAAAATTATTGAACTTGGAGTCAAAGAGTAGATGCCAGTCACCCGATTTGAATTATTTCCTCCTGATATTTTTTTCATGTCATCTTTCCCTTTCTTCTTGAACAAGGGTAGTATATTGAATTACATCATGACAAGTCTCATCCAACTCATTAAGTTGTTCCATCCACTGTTTCTTAGCTTCTCAAAGGTCCATCCCTTGTTAAGCTATAGTTTTGAGGGTATTCACCTGAAATTCAATGGGAAGCAACACTTGTTTCCCATATGCCAACTCATGGGGTGTATGTATAATGGTATTCCACTAGGTGGTCCTATATGCCCAAAGTGCTTCCAGGAGTTAATGGGACTAATCCTTATGATTCCATTGGATTTTCTTAGTCGGGATGGCTTTGAGTACTTTGTTGGTGGAATCAATCTATTGGTGGAATACGCTTGTTGGTGGGATTTTATTTTCTATGGGTGATAGATGTTGTGGTAATTTACCTATGTCTAGGTAATTTTCTATATTTTCAAACCAGGGGGGCTTAGTAGAACAAACAAATTTTCATCAGGTTAGTGGTCATCTACATGGCTTATTTCAACCTCATTAGGTATCCTAGAAAGAAAAAATTCTACCATATTCTCTCTTCCAAGCCTATCTAGCACAACGATGTTAAAATCCTATAGTAACAAGAACCATCTCATTATTATTCCATTACTGTTTGTATTATTCATTAAATGCATAATATTCGAATGGTTAGTGTGAATAAATACTTCATACCTAGTTATGTGAATAAAAGTCAACATATTTTTTCGACCGAGATTTGTAATATTTCTTGGACTAGAAATTAACTAGGGTTAAAATTCTCTCGTCCAAGAGTTCTTCCATGGTTAGATAATTTTTCGGCCAAGAATATTAAACTTTCTCATCCGAGAGTATAACCATATTTTTGATATTAAACTCTCGGAGAATTTTTTTGGCTGAGAGTTTAGATTCCTTTTAAACTATCAGACGAGAAATGTTTGACTATATAAACGCAAACCCTCCCCTTCCAGTTGTTGTATGTCATTGTTCAATGCCATTTGATGTCCGTCGTTCAAACCCAGAGGACACTAAAACACCGAAGGGAAGGGAATGACCACGGTAATGAAGGGAAGATGAAGGGAATGGCTTAGCACATGTAAATATGAAGGGAACAACCACACAAAGAGGATCATCAATTCGATCCCTTTCTTTGCACATGTGTGTAACCAACACCATTTCGAAGCCTGTAAATACTGGAAGATTGAATTATGATGACTAATGTAATGTTAAAATATATCATCGTAATTAATACAGAGGAAGGGATTATTTTTTAAATTGATTATAAAAGACCTCAATACAATGCATCATGTTTTGCATATTGGTTTCATCAAGAAGAGGGAACAATGCTAAGTCATCAGTTAAATGTGAGTTAATGAGTTTTCTATCCATGGGCTACATAATCCCTTTCACCTTTCCTTCAAATGATGCTGTAACTTTAATTTCAACTATATTTCCATGTTAGTGAAACTTGCATGTAGCGATGGAAGGTAAGACCCTTTTAATAGTTTATTGAAATAACTCTATATACCTGTTATGACTAAGAACTAACTTCTAAATTAAGAAGACCTTATGATATGTATGAATTTCTAAAGGCTCTAAGTTCTATATTTATTTATAGGAGAATATATCTAATTGATTGATAAGAGAATCTAATAGGTGTACCAATGGATATCCACAACTTCCTCCCAACATGACACCCTTAAATGTTTCGAACCATTTTTATCATACAACTTGTCCCTCTCCTAGCCAATAAAACATACAACAATCTTACTTGTGTAAAACATGTGAAGAACTCATGCCCTTCATGAAACAACTTGAAGAAAGAATCCTTAGAGAACTTGTAGACATTATAGACTCTCTTAGGAAATACTTCCCCCATCAATAGGTTTAATAGAAACCTTAAGTCTTTCCTCAAATCCCACCACCTACAGAGTCCTACATACCTCCATCCATGTAGCATAAAGAGAATGAGGTGCCCTCCTTCGAAACAAGTACTCATACACATAATTGCAAAGGATTAGGTTATAACCCTTTCCCTAGCTCATGTAAGCCATGAAATATCACAAATGCAACACTTACAACACAAATGAATATTGTGTTCTTCAATTAAAGAACTCTTCTTCTTTTGAGAAAGGTTTACAATCTACCCCAATCCAATTTCGTCCCTCTATACTTGTAAACAACCTAAGACATATCAATTGTAAGTTTCCTCAAGATATACTTATCATCCTCAACCTATCAATACCGTACCTCCCCCCCACCCCAATATTACATTGGAATACTTAAGTGCACTCCTTCCATTTCAAGCATAGTGTTATGTGTCTCCCAATTTCCTTGATCCTCTTTCTTACCTTATAGTATCTCTCAATGTGAGCTCTCAAGATGTAGACATAAAACCATATCCATAAAAATTTAATTGTGATGAGTGGTTTACCTCCAGGATTACCTCATTACTTTCTCACCCCCTTATTTTCCACCCTCACCAAGGAGGTGTTCCTCCTCTAAGCTATTCCAAAAAACTTGATCCTTCCCTGGTACAAGTTTGTCTTGCCAGAGGATTGATTTGTGTGTAGGTTTGCTGGAGAGGTGGAACAATCTCTTAGAGGCTTGTCACAACTCTCATATTTATCCCAAGTAGCTTCAGCTCCTACACCAGTGTTCTTCTACGTGAGTTCCTTTCATTTATCCCCTCCTTCTTTTCCAACACTCAGATTAATTATCTCACCAAAGGATTTTTATAAATTCATGCTAGTTTAGTTACATTTCCTTTTTTTATTGTTATTAACCTGTCAGAGACCCTAATCAAAGTACCCTAATGAATCTACACCCCTATATAACTAATAATATTCCCAAGGTTTCTCAATTTTGCCATAAAACTAAGTGATGAATCCGCTCTCTCCTTCCTTGTGGTATTGTGGTGCCTCACTCTCATGCTGCAGATTTAGCCCATTTGTATAGTTTATGCCATTTCATTTTGCAATATTTTATACTACTCATTTTGTATCTTTCTTGGCTATAAATGATTGTACTTTATAGTCCCTCATTTTTATTAGCTCTTTAATTTTTTTCATTCTTACATCGTATCCAAATTAGTTTTTATCATCATTATTGGTGAATTTTCCAAAAACAAAAGCATTCATATTTTTCTCCATTTCCATGTCAGGCATTAAATCCACTATGTTCCACATATAGTTGGTCAGAAAACTTGTCTTTTTCATCATTCTTGGTGACGTTTCCCAACCCAAAGCATTAATCTTTTCCTCCATTTCCATGTCAAGCACTAAATCCACTATGTGCAATATCTAGTTGGCTAGACCACCCTTTTTTCTTCAACCCTCCCATTCTGATTTTAATGTTATTTTATCTTTTACAGAATTCATGTGCATGTATGTGTGTTTAAATTTCTATGTTTTGCTTTACTATCTATAGAATCCCTCCAACTGAGATAAGAGATGGCAAATTTGCACATTTGATAATCTACTCGATTGTGTCCTAAATTTGGAACATGTTTGAATGATTGGAGGTAGGAAATATGTTATAACAATAACATGAAGATGCATGAACACTGAATGTACATAAATTGTTCCAACAACAAGTACTAAAAATAAATAAGAACAATTAACATGAGTGCACACAAAAGAGAGAAGTGCTTATTTACATGCTTAGCTATAGAAGATGTCTGAGATGAACATAAAGAGGACATGCAGAAATACTATTTAAGAGTGGGTTTCACCTCTGGGGATGAGATCTGTAGGATGAGAGCACACAATATTCACTAAAATGGAAGTTAATTAACAACACACAATGCTTCCCTACTTATGACAACACAACATTCTTGGATATATACAAAAGAATCATAGAATCCAATCTATTCAAGATGTAGTTAGATGCTCCATGGCCTATCTCAGTGGACAGGAAAAATAGCCACAATAAACTATTATTAAAATATGGCACTAACAATATTTACAAGAAGAATAGGCCAAGCCCCAATATTGCAAGGAGACTCAATAGAAGGAGGTGACTGGAACATAGGGAGGATAAATGGTTTAAATCTGTCCATTTATATAGAAAATTATAGATTCTTTTCAGTCTATTTGCCAAGATGGATGGCAATATATTTCAATATGGGTATTACAGCCAAGACAAATAGCACAAGAGGATGTACTTTGCATGTTTTTATAAACCAAGGACAAAATTAAACATACCTTCTAGAGCTAAATTGTGTACCAACTCTTTTGGAAGTATCACAGTACAGTGAATCAATGTTGTTTGTGGGGCCACTATATTGTGAAGGGGCAGTCACTGGAGACAAAAAAATGACTAGAATTCATGGCAGGGATATTTGGAGTACCATTCAACTTATAGGATTGTTGTGTTTACATATAAGGATATAAAACTTGTACTTAATACCCTTCCAAACTTAGTTAGTGTAAATCTCATCCTTTGAAGCCAGTTTAGCAGCACATCCCATTGATATATTAGGTATTTTGATATTTTCAGATATTGATTCACCGAATATTGAAGCTAAGGCTGACATATTAACTGATCTTGTCTCTATTAGACAAGTAATAAATCTCATAGGCAATGCTTAAACTTCCTAAGCTGATGTAAATATCTTTATCCTCATTGTAAATATAAAATTTTAAATGAGTACTGCTAACTAGAGTATAGATGTATCAAGTATGAACCATATACAAAGATCACATAAAATCAAAGCAGAATAAAAATTAACACGCAAACTTATAAATGCTCCAATAAAAGCCTAGTAAGGGATAATATACGTATTTAGTATTACATTATACATTGTGAAATGAAAGTCATCAAGGAGAAATTTACAATCTCTCTCACTAGTCAACAAAGGAACACCCCAACGCCAACTTATCAGAGTTCAAGAAGCACACTCAATCCCAATTTAACCATAATTTAGTGTTGAACATTAGTTATAGCTATGGGTTTAGTTAAGGTGATTAGTTCAGGACTTGTGTCATAGTGGTAGAGGGAATTTGTTTCATATATGTAGCAGAAGGATTTTCAACCTTGAATAACATTTATTAATCTCTAGTCCTGCTGATGGTATTGCAAATGAATCATGTATATTCAGGACCCGATGGTAAAGGATGTGCCTTCCTAGATTGGCAATTTCAATAGGCCTGGCTTGGATTAATCATTCAATTCCCTATGGCATTGCTGCAAGACATGCACTATATTCCAAATTTTGGTTTACTGATAGCTATTATGAAATATAACCAATTAACTATCTATATTGCAGAAAATAGTATTGCATTTTTAAATGTTTGAACTCCAATCCAAACAAAATTAGTAATAAATTTAAGGTAAGAAGTGCATGGTTAAGGAGATTTGAGTAGCTAAGTGATTTAAACTTCAGATAAAATGGGAGGCTCTCTAATTTTGTTGTTTCTATTTGATAAAAGTGCACATTGATTGGAGTAGAGTGGGTTGATAAAATAAAATTTATCGACACACTCCTCATTTTTTGGTGAGAGATCGTCATTATGTAGAAAGATGTTGATATCTCATCTTTTGGGGTGATTATGAAGACTGCTTTTTCTAATCAATATTGAAAAGTGTATGTTTGGCTCTTCCCACTTATTGTAGTCCCTAAGTAACAGAGCACTCAAGTCCAAAACTCAAGTAACAGTCTGCTCCAACAGTTAACAGTCTAATAATGCTTAGAATGTGCATGCAAAGTGCTCAGTCAAAAAGTCAAGTATGTCAAATAATAGTCTTATCCTTAGTTAACAGTTGTAATACCTCATAAATGTGCTTGTGAACATGTAAGGCATATGCAAAATTCCATGACAGTGAGGTTTACCAGCAACAAAAATTATGTGGGCATCCTAGTCATAGAAATATTATAACAAGAATGAGAACAAACACAAGTTATGCATAAGCAAATATTAATGAAAATCACATCACAAAAAACTTTAAAACTCAATCATCTAGGATGCTTTGTAAATACAGGTTATGCAGAATATTATACTAATATAGGGCCTATTTTACCTGGATATGGAGGTTATGGACAATGTTTACATTAGCTTGTATTTTACACAATTTCATATTATGTCTAGACCTGCATACTAATTATAGAAGATATACATTTCCGTATTTCGTTATTTCTGAATTTACCGAGCACTACTATTAACATACATTCATATCAAATCCTAATACATAACGATCTAAATAGATCTGAACGCGGCCTCGTCTTTTAGGCTCCATTGTGTTGGTGTCTTGGTGGTTGTCACACAGAATGTCTAGTTTCTAATCTATCCATCCATATCTATGGTGATAATTGACGATTTCATTGGTGGTTCTCATAGGGAATGTCCAATTTCCAATCTATTTGTATCTGTATCTATATCTATATCTATACCTACAATGATAAAGAAGCTCCAAGCGTACCTTCATAGAAGATATATATTTTACCTTCATAGAAGATATATATTGCTGTGTTTAGCATACATTCATATCAAATCTTAATTACAGTCGAGCATATCTCAACATATATAGAAGTTTAAGAAGATGAAATATTTCCACATATAAAATACTTTCACTTTCTCCATTACTTGATCCAGCTATATGGCCATCTCATATAACACTCATATATAACCAAATACCTTGAATTGATGAATATGAGTGTTGAAATATTTTAACTTCGAAGAATATTCTATATGTATTTTTTTTTGTGGTCCCCGACGGTCCTACCGGGAGAACCACTTGTATTAAATTGTACCTCGATGCTCCTAATCGAAAGAACTAATAAGAGTCATGAGGTAGTCCCCTCTAATTGTAAAGGTGGGTCATCAGCACCCCAGTGTGGTTACTTGAGCCTACATGTGTAACTCGAGCCTACATGATTTAACTCGAGCCTACATGTCAAATGAGTTAACTTAAGTGAACGGATGAATATAAATAGAGGTGTAGTGCTCCTCATTTGAGACACACACTCTCGCTTGTATAGCGCATTAGTGGAGAAGAGAAGTAGCTGGAGAAGGAGGAGGATCAGGCTTTGATCTCCTTGCTGGTTTTATCTTTTATCTTTTTGGGGAATCTATATTGAGGAAGCTTTTGCTGGGTTTTTCCCTTTAGGGTTTTCCCAGGATAAATATTTGTGTTCCTTTTGTATGGTTGTGCTTGTCTATCTTTCAGTGATCCTGTTTATATGCTTTTGTTATGAAAATGAAATGAAATCCTAATGTCTTAGCTAAGCATATGGAAATTCAACATGGTATCAGAGCTAACCTGAGAAGAAGACATTGTGCAGCTACAGAATCTAGGGATTCTTATTTTTTGGGTCTCTCTCCACAATCCATCAGAAAAAGTATGCTAGGATGACTCTCCATTGAAGGGTGCATCTTTCTGTCGAAGCGGAATTCAATTTCGAGCATTTTTAGTTTTCGATGTGGAAATTAGGGCTTTATACAGAAGAGGAATTTTTGAGTGAGATCAGCATAGGATTGTTCTCCTCATCAAAACCGAAGTTTAGAGACCTGGATCAATAAATTTGGTTGGGTGAAACTCTGGGAAAGTCAAACCCTAGTTTGACCCCGAGCTAGAAAAACCCTAAATACTAAAACTACTACGTTTTGGTACATTCACTATATTCCATGATTGGCAAAGGATTAGGAGCTGAAAATTGTAGGGGCCGAAGATAAAATCATTTTTGAACACTGTGTCCAAAATTCATTATCATATTCACTGTATTCCAGGATATATGTTCTCTCCAAGTTAGGGTTCTAGCCTCTTCCAGAATTCATCCCTAAACAGGACACCTGTGGATAATTTCAATATCGTGGGCTACAGAGGTCCAAATGGAATTCCTGAAGATGTTACAGAAAGGGCACGGACTTTAAGTTCGGTGGTCCAAATTTCATACTCAAAAGATGAACCAGTGACACGTGGCATGCCGTACAACTTTGCTGTTCTGAACAGTACTGTAACAGGTCACCTTGGGAAAAGGATAATAAATACCAAATGGTGAAACCAATTCTTATGAAACCTATGGTTTTGGATCAGGGACATGTGAGGTTACCTCATTACAAAATTTCAGACATAGAGGAGCAGAAATATCAGAGATATCACAGAAACAGTAACAGACATTTCTGCTGAAGAAATTGGAAAATTAGGGCTTCCTGTTCCGGGAGCTTCCCTCCACTGTTTTCAGAAATGGAGTACATTGGACAGCTCCATTTGAAGAGATATATCTGTCTAGCCAATCATATCTAAAATATTCCAAGTTTTTGAAATTAGGTTTTCTGTGGCAAACCCTAGATCAGCCAGCTCCGGAACCAGGACGGACACCTCAAATTGGTAAGATCTAATCCTTTGCTATGTTCATTTGAGGTTCTCATTTCAAAGTGATCTATGACATCAGCTTAATGATAATCTTGGTGAAGTTGACAACTTCCAAGCCTAGATGTATACGATCTCTCTGAAGAAATTGGATTGGACACCTACATGAGCATAGAGGTTCCAGTTTCAGAGGGAGATGGGGCTAGAAGCCTTTCTCAAGAAGAACTTGGTCAAAGCCCAGAAGATCATGGATGATTCAGTCACGAATCAACTTGTACTACAAGTGTCTTCCCTAAAGACATCGATGAGGTTTGATTCCTTGACCAAGCTATTTGAAGAGAAGAACATAAATCAGAATATGACCTTAAGAAATCAGCTAAAGAATGTGAAGATCCAAAATGCAGAGACCATGCAGTCATAAGGATCTCTCAAATCAAAGAACAACTTCAAGCGGGGAAAGAAGAAGTGAATAATGTAGAAGTGGTGATGGCCACCTTGAATGGCTTCCCAGGATCATGGAATTCATTCATTCAAGAAATGTGTTCCAGAAGGAAGTGGTTACTTTCAGCAGACTTTGGGAAGAAGAAGGAGCTCGTCTCTGAAGATCAAGCTCTCATCTTCCAAAGAAGATCCCTCAATCAATGAGGCATATGAAGATCTCAACTCTTGAAGAACTGCTTATCCACCTCAGCATTTGGATAAGAAACGATGCTATCATGAATGAAGAAGATGATGAAGATGAAGATTCAAGAAGGAGTATACCCATGAAACAAATAAAAGATAAGTATTCAATTGTCATTTCATGATATTGTTTTGTTATACATTTGATTATATTCAGTTGATGTGTTATGCATGATAGATTGTTTGCATTAATGACTGTATACTACTAATATGCATGTCATGGGTAAGTAGCTCATGATGCTATACAACTCTCCTTTGCTACTTATCAAACCTCTTTGCTGACATATTGGATTAGTGCACAATATCATTAATGTCATGGTGGAGATGGAAGGCATCTAGAAAGTTTATGTGAGATATGGATTAATGTTGTATTGACTAAACAGTTGCATGATGCATAAGAATTTGTCGTTATGCATATGTTTTATGAAATAGTTCTAACCATGCAACTGGTGCATTTGAATTGTAGGAAAGGTCATGTACAACCTCCTACAAGAAAAGAAGGATGAGACTTGTTCTGAAGAACAAGTGATGACAATTAAAGATTCATTCCAATAAACATGAATCTGAAGCTCCTAGGGTCAGAGACACCATGACGGAAGAAAGAGATTTAGAGAGTGATAGATCCACCTTGAAGGATGAAGACCACCATGGGTACAAGAGATAACTCAAGATGAAGAAAAGAATGCTATGAAAGAAGCTATGATCAAAGAATAACAGTTGGTCATGGGGAATAATGTATACGATATGATGGAACAAGTGTACAAAGCAAGGTTCGTGATTCTCCCCTAAAATAATAGACTATGACATGACATACTCTATTGACCAGTATATATCAAGCATAGAACCACCTGTACAGAATGAAGAGGGAAGATGATACTCCACTTCAGGGGGAGTGACTAGAGAAAATTATATCTGAATTCGACATGGTACAACATGATAGATAGCTTTGTGATGGATCAAGACTTTACCAAAAGTAAAGTGGGTTCCAACCTTCAAGGTTGAATGCAGAAGACTAGGATATGTTGATGACTTGAGAAGACAAACTCATGGAATATGTTATGATACTAGAATGATGTTTGGGATATAGTACTCAAACCAGAAAGCAAGAATGTGGTGTCTTCAAAATGGATTTGCAAGATAAGATATGTTGCTGATAGAAGTAAGGTAAGAGTTGTGGCTAGAGGTTTCTATCAGAAAGAGGGAATTAATTATGAAGAGACACTTACTCTAGGAAGCAAGGTACACTTCCTTCAAAACTATAATGGTAATTTCTTCCATGATGAAGGAAGGGTTTTACATGGAATAGTCACGAGGATTTGAAGTTAAAGACAGATGGAATCAAGTATGCAAGTTGAAGAAGGCCCTCTATGGCCTGAAGCAAGCTCCCAGAGCTTGGTATGGAAGAATAGATAGTTTGGGCTTTTCCAAGAGTAAAGTCAATCCTAACCTTTCCTACAAGGTTGTAGAAAATGTACTTGTCATTCTATTACTACATGTGGATGACTTATTCTTGACAGGGAATGAGAAACAGATCATGGAAAGCAAGAAGAAACTAGCAGAAGAATTTGAGATGAAAGACCTTGGGTTAATGCATTATTTCCTAGGTCTGGAAGTATGGAAAAGTTCAGAAGGAATCTTTCTCAACCAGGGAAAGTATGTGGTAGAGATATTGAAGAGATTCAATATGTTGAAATGCAAAGTCATGACCACACCCATGGACTCCAACCTGAAGTTGTTAGCTGAAGACTCATTAGAGTTAGTGGATGTGACTCACTATAGACAGATCATTGGGTCATTGATATACATAACAAATACCAGATTAGACATTTGTTTTGCTGTGAACACCTTAAGTCAATATCTTGTTCAACCAAGACGGGTTCACCTAGTAGCTGCAAAACATGTGATGAGATATCTGAAAGGGACTATAGACTTTGGTCTATACTATGATGGTAGCCATGAGTATAGATTGTATGGCTACACAAATGCAGATTGGGCTGGAAGTATCTCAGATAAGAAAAGCAATCAGGTATATGCTTTTGTTTGAGGTCTGCTATGAGTTCATGGTTTCGTAGGAAACAGTCCAGTGTTTCTCTTAGAATGGTTGAAGCAGAATACATAGCAAATTGCTGTACTAAGTTGTGAATCCATATGGCTTCAGAAGCTAATATCAGGTCTCTTTGACCTGAAGATGGACACAACAATAAGTCTATGTGATAACCACAATTGTGATGACAAAGAACCCTATGTTCTGACGTAACACGTAGAAATCCGATATTTCTACATACAAGATAAGATGAAGATGATGATACTTTAGATGCAGATGATGGTGATTTAGTATTTCTATACTGAATATAGAGATGATGATGTTTCAGTATTCCCATACTGAAGATATAGACGATGATGATTTCAGTATTCCCATACTAAAGATATAGATGATATTTCAGTATTTACATACTGTAGATATAGATGATGGTGATTCCGTATTTCTATACTAAATATAGAGATGATGATGCTTTCAGTATTTCTATACTAAAGATATAGATGATGATGCTTTTAATATTTGCATACTGGAGATACAGATGGTGATAGATCAGTATTCAGATACTAAAGATGTAGATGATGATGGTTTGGATGATGATGTACTGACGAAGCCTCTGCCTCAAATAGAGTTCGAACATTTTCAAGACAAGATTGGTGTTGTTCAAAAAGGACTTCCTCAAAAGGGGGAGTAGTGATGTTGCAGTGGGATTGTATCATCCCTGGGCATTTTCCCTAAAGTGATCTGGAGACCTCGGTCCTTGAGAATGAAGAGGGATTGTATCATCCCGGGACATCTGTCCATAATAGATCCGGTGACCTCAGTCCTCGAGAACGTGGTGGGATTGTATCATCCCTGGGCACTTTCCCTAAAGTGATCCAGAGACCTCGGTCTTCAAGAATGAAGAGGGATTGTATCATCCTGGGACATCTTTCCATAATAGATCCGGAGACCTCGGTCTTCGAGAACGAAGAGGGATTGCATCATCCTTGGACGTAAGTCCTAACGTGATAGGGAGTGATTATCCCGTAATTGTATTTGGTGACTTCGGTCGTCGAGAATGTGGTATGATTGCATCATCCTTGGACTCAAGTCCTAAAGTGATAGGGAGTGATTATCCCGTAATTGTATCCGGTGACTTCGGTTGTTGAGAATGTGGTAGGATTGCATCATCCTTGGACTCAAGTCCTAAAGTGATAGGGAGTGATTATCCCGTAATTGTATCCGGTGACTTCGGTTGTTGAGAATGTGGTAGGATTGCATCATCCTTGGACTCAAGTCCTAAAGTGATAGGGAGTGATTATCCCATAATTGTATACGGTGACTTCAGTCGTCGAGAATGTGGTAGGATTGCATCGTCCTTGGACTTAGTCCTAAATTGATAGGGACTGATTCTCCCGTAATCAATCCGGTAACTTCGGTTGTTGAGAATGTGGTGGGATTGTATCATCCCTGGACTTTAAGTCCAAAAATGATCCAAATACTTTCTGTCTTTGAGTTGTGGATTGCAGGTTGTTGCTGATGATGATGATGCCGTACTGATCGAAAGATCAGAGTATGATGATGATGACGTACTGATCGAAAGATCAGAGTATGATGATGATGTACTGATCGAAAGATAAGAGTATGATGATGATGACACACTGATCGAAAGATTAGAGTATGATGATGATGACGTACTGATCTAAAGATCATAGTATGATGATGACGCACTATGATTATGATGTTTCTGATCGAAATATCAGAGTATGATGATGATGTTTCTGATCGAAAGATCAGAATGTGATGATGATTATGATCGACAAATCAGAAGATGATGATGATGATGTTGCTGCTAATCGAAAGGGAAAAGTGTTGATGATGATATTGCTGATCAAGAGATCAAAGCACTGAAGATGTTGCTGTTGATTGAAAGGTCAAGGCGCTGAAGATGTTGTTGCTGATCAAAAAGTCAAAATGCTGAAGATGTTGCTAATCAAAAGGAAAAAATGCTGAAGATGTTGTTGCTGATCGAAAAAAATCAAAGTGATGAAGATGTTGCTGATCGAAAAGTCAAAATGCTGAAGATGTTGTTGCTGATCGAACAGTCAAAGTGCTGAAGATGTTGCTGATCGAAAGGTCCAAGTGCTGAAGATGTCGTTGCTAATTGAAAGATCAAAATGCTGAAGATGTTGCTGATCAAAGACTGAAGATGTTGCTGATGATGAAGACTGAGGATTGAAGATGAAGACTACATGATGTTGAAAAGCTTCCAATTATTTATAGATGTGTTACCCTGCTGATGTTGATGATGTCCCTTATCTCTACTCTTGCTTTTGATGATGTTGTTGTAGAATACCCTTCTCCTTAAGCGGGAGTGTTGAAATATTGTAACTTTGAAGAATATTCTATATGTATTTTTTTTTGTGGTCCCCGATGGTCCTACCAGGAGAACCACTTTTATTACATTGTACCTCGATGCTCCTAATCAGAAGAACTAATAAGAGTCATGAGGTAGTCCCCTCTAATTGTAAAGGTGGGTCATCAACACCCCAGTGTGGTTACTTGAGCCTACATGTGTAACTCGAGCCTACATGATTTAACTCGAGCCTACATGTCAAATGAGTTAACTTAAGTGAACGAATGAATATAAATAGAGGTGTAGTGCTCCTCATTTGAGACACACACTCTCACTTGTATAGCGCATTAGTGGAGAAGAGAAGTAGCTGGGGAAGGAGGAGGATTAGGCTTTGATCTCCTTGCTGGTTTTATCTTTTATCTTTTTGGGGCATCTATATTGAGGAAGCTTTTGCTGGGTTTTTCCCTTTAGGGTTTTCCCAGGATAAATCTTTGTGTTCCTTTTGTATGGTTGTGCTTGTCTATCTTTCAGTGATCCTGTTTATATGATTTTTTTATGAAAATGAAATGAAATCCTAATGTCTTAGCTAAGAATATGGAAATTCAACAATGAGGTCCACATAGATTGGATATGACACACACAAAATCCTTAAACCATGCCTTGTTTTGCGCACTATTCTTTTGTTCTTTCTTAACTTTCAAACCAGTGGATTTCTTAGTCGACCATCTGATTGGTCCTTTAGTTGAGCCATATTATCTTGTAAACTCAACCTCATTGTGTAGATCACATGGACGACAAAGTCATTACATAAAACCTCCATGTTTTAATATTTAAACAACTGCGGTTGTTATTGTCTTTTGAATGTGATAGATTTGTTGCAAACAATAGAGATACTACATTTTAGTTTATTTTGATGCATTTTCTAATTCCTAGAGATATTTATAAAATGGTTGATTTATTATTTTGTCTTAACAAGGACACATGGATTGTCTAGAGACATCTATGCATGTTGGTGATGGTACCATTAGTGCTAGACAAAGACATGCGATGCAGTCAAGTATATTCGATTGTTAATATGAAATATATTTATCTTGTGACACGTTTTGCCATGCTTTTAATGTGAGAATTTCTCATCATGCAAAGGTACACACTGTTAAATTTGGTAAATTTAAATTTGACATGTTTATTGATTTGTGGAAAATTCTTATCGTGAACAACTCATAGCTTCAGGGTGAAGCAAACTTGGCTACTATGCAACGACAGTCCCTGAGGTCATCATTAGGTAAATTCAATTGTTATTCAATTCATGCTCAGGTCTATATAAACATAAATATTCTTTTACACATCTTTCTATGATCTTGTTGTGCACAGGTGGTGTCTCTCACCATGAAAAATGTCTGTCTAAGGGGTCTACAGGGGCCGGTGGACAAACATAGAGGGTTCCATTGCCAGGTAGAGATTGCTTACATACATTCTGAATAGAATTCTTGTTTGACATGTTTTTTAATATGTGGAAAATTCTTATCATACACATATTCATAGCTTCAGGGTGAAGCAAACTTGGTTACTATGCAGCAACACTCCTTGAGGTCATCGTCAGGTAAATTCAATTGTTATTCCGATTTCATGCTCAAGTCTATATAAACATAAATATTTTTTTACACATATTTCTAAGACCTTGTTGTGCACAGGTGCTGCCTCTCACCATGACATATGCCTGTCTGAGGGGTATACAAGGGCCGGTGGACAAACATAGAGGATGCCATCACCAGGTAGAGATTCTTTACATACATTCTGACTAGAATTCTTATTTGACATGTTTTTTAATCTGTGGAAAATTCTTATCATGCACAGCTTCACAGCTTTAGGGTGAAGCAAACTTGGCTACTATGCAATGACACTCCTTGAGCTCATCGTTAGGTAAATTCAATTGTTATTCAATTCATGCTCAAGTCTATATAAACATAAATCTTCTTTTACTCATCTTTCTAAGATCTTGTTGTGCACAGGTGGTGGCTCTCACCATGACTGACGTCTGTTTGAAGGGTCTATAGAGGTCAGTGGACAAACACAGAGGACACACTTAGTGTCTTATTCTTCAGTTACGCATCGCCAGGTAGAGATTGTTTACATACATTTCGACTAGAATTCTTGTTTGACATGTTTTTTAATTTGTGGAAAATTCTTATCATGCACAACTTCATAGCTTCATGGTGAAGAAAACTTGGTTACTATGCAATGACACTCCCTGAGGTCATTGTAAGGTAAATTCAATTGTTATTCAATTCATGCTAAAGTATATATAAACATAAATATTTTTTTACACATCTTTCTAAGATCTTATTGTGCACAGGTGGTGGCTCTCATGATGACAGACGTCAGTCTGAGGGGTCTACAGGGGCTGGTGGACAAACATAGAGGAATCCATCACCAGGTAGAGATTGATTACATACATTTTGACTAGAATTCTTGTTTGACATGTTTTTTAATATGTGGAAAATTCTTATCATGCATAGCTTCAAAGTTTCAGGTTGAAGCAAACATGGCTATTATGCAGCGACACTCCCTGAGGTCATCGTTAGGTAAATTCAATTGTTATTCAATTCATGCTCAAGTCTATATAAAAATAAATCTTCTTTTACACATCTTTCTAAGATCTTGTTGTGCACAGGTGGTGGCTCTCTCCATGAATGACGTCTGTCTAAGGTGTCTACATGGGACAGTGGACACACACAAAGGACATTCTTAGTGTCTTATTTTTCAGATATGCCATGACCAGGTAGATATTGTTTACATACATTCTGACTAGAATTTTTGTTTAACATGACCGTTTTATTTGTGAAAAATTACATGATTTTTCGTGTAAACTTACATGTGATTTCCAATTTTTGGTTTTGTATAGGCGCTTCTAGACATTCTAACAATAATGATGTGGTAGAGGAGTTTATTTCTATTTCACACAATGTTCATGCTAATGTAGAGGTTCCATCGGGTATTTATAATGAACACATTTTATTTAAATGTGTATAATTTGATTGACAAATTATATATATGTATATTTTAATACTTGCACGTGCATTTTACTTCTTACAGGGTTTGCTGCTCCTGATCCTAATCCACCTCCCAAGAAAAGGTTAGATCGTCGTGTGCATCAGTATGCTCGTAATGAAATATATGCTCCTCTTTACAGTCATCCTAGATATGTTACTGAGGAGACTCCTTGGGAGGACAACATCGCTATGCTAACTATGGAAGAGATGAAGGATCATTCCTCAAGATTGTAGGAAGAACTTGAGAGTTCAAATCTCTCTATTGGTACTCAACAGTGTCTCCATATTGTTTTGCACACTATGAATAGTTTCATCGAGACATATATTGGGGTTGGACCATCAGCCCATATTTTTCATGACATGATGTATAGGAGGTGATTGTCAGTGATGGGTCTCCACAAGTTTGAAGAAATAAAAAAGTTTTCACAAAAGAAATGGTCTTTTCATGTTTTCACTGGCGGCATGAAGACAAAAAATGTCTAAATATTGCAAGATTCAATGATCCAATGATTGCACCACATATTTATTCAATATTCCTGTGTGCATATGGGAAGTTCCCAAATAATGGCGAGGTTCCTTATTATTTTTTTAAGATGTTGATTGCAGAGGTTCAGTTTCACATGGAGCCCAAATGTACATATATAGGATCCAGTTTCTATGGTGCTGAAAAAGGTCATACATATGAACGACGTAATGCATGACAAGATGTTCAGTATAGGTGTCTGATGCCTTGGTTAGTACAACCACATCCTAGATTCATTGCTTTTCGAGAAAAGTTGCAAATGACATCCCAAATAGCAAGAGGGGCGAGGGAAGAGATAAAAGAGCGTGTTGGGGATGCATTGGCAGGGGTGATAATCGGCCTAAATACTATTTCATCTTCATATAGTATGGATGAAAGCCCATTTGATGATCACTTGAAAATTATGAGTCGATTAGAGCTTGAGTAGTATGCAACGTACTATAGAGACAATTATAAGTGAGTCATCGCTCGAAAAAATCAAAACAGAGGCATGGTATGTAAGTATGCTATAACATATGAAATTTATTATATGAAATATAATGTTTTTATTCTCCAAATCTAATGTCTATAATTTATATGAAATTTATGTAGTATACCAAATTCATGAATGATGACGACTTTGATGATACAAATTTTCTTGACAGGGAAGAAACAGAGGCTAGTGGCACAAATATAGATGTTGAGGAAATTCTAGTTTCACAATTTCCATAGGGGATGTAGGTATGGATATTTATTTTTGATAATATTTAATTACTTTTGGTATATTTTTTCACCAAAATTATATATATATATATATATATATATATATATTAACTTTCATTTTGGCTTTTCAACACAGAGAAAACTAGGAGCCATTGGTGTTCTGGTCTGAAGGTTAAGATGGATCTTCTCTAGTTGTAAATCAATAATGCTCTAGATTCATTGTACGTACTTTTCATCTCAATATATAAAAGAGAAGGAAGAGGTATAGGTTTATTTATTTAGTTTTTGATTGAGCAGTTAACAGTTCACTATTTTCTTGTAGCAGATGTTTTAGTAATGAAAAGAAGTCACAGGTTTTCACAACCATTTTATTCTTTTTCCATTATATTTTTCTACAGTATGTGTTTATAAATTCTAGCATTAATTACAAAGTGCAGTCTTGAGTAGCCTTAAATTTCCCGCTATTTAGTTTTTTGTGGAATTTTTAGTCCTAGTGTAATCCTCTTATGCATTTTGGTTTCCGGGGTAACTTGCCATTGATTCTCATGATTCATCAAGGCTGAATGTCATCTCCATATGATGACAGAAGTGTGTAAGTTCCTTCACAGTCATATCCATATGATTATTGCTATGATGGGTTCATCAACTTCACAGTGTGTGGACAGTTCATACAGCGGTAAAAGTATTGATAGCCAAGTGGATTATAACCAATTACATTCGCAGTATAAGCATTTAATTAGATACCAACAAAAAGTGTTCCCTAAAGCATCCTTTACAATCATAAATCTAGAGAGAGTATTTGTACCACTATCAAATAGGAAGTTGATATTCCTAGTAACTGATACATGTTGATGTATTTGTAACTTCAGAATGTATTCATCTATGTATCTTATGTATTGTAACCCAATGTTTATTCCGAGATGTATCTATTATGTAATTGAGTCATGTTGTCATGCCCTGATGTTCCGATTGGGAGAATCAATAATGTAAACAAGTCATGTCAAGTCATAGTGGGTAACCCTCCGATTGTCTAAGGGTTAAAGTCCCCGCAGTTCTGGGGCACTAGGGTTATTAGACTCTCCTAGTAGACGTTGGCCCTAGTAGGGTTTCTGTCATGTCGGGATTAGTATAAATAGAGAGCTGGGCTCTCTATTTAGCACACATCACTCACACACTCAAGTGTAGTGCATAGTTGAGGAAGGAGAAGACACTGGGGCTAGACAAGAAGAAGATTATTGCTGTCGGGAGTGCATCTTACTGTTTTGGGGTTTTACATCTTGTGCTGATTCTATCTCTGAGGAAGTTGTAGGGTTTTCTCCATTTATGGTTTCCATGATGAAAAACACTGTGTTCACTGTCTCTTGTGTTTGATTTCTATACTTGTTGTTCTCTCAATAAAGATCTTAACATAATTCTAGCTTAATGTTGAGAAACTAACATGGTGTCAGAGCTAACCTGAGAAGAAGACACTGTGCAGTTGTGGGAACTAGGGATTCCTAGTTTGTGGATCTTCCTCCACATATTTTAAGCAAAAGTAAGGTGGAATAACTTCCCTCCTTAGGGCGCATCTTTCTGTTGAAGCAGAATCCAATTCTGAGGTTTTTCAGTTTTGGACTTGTCACTGTTGTCAGAAATTAGGGCTTTTCACAGAAGAGGAATTTTTCAGTGAGCCTAGGCCTGGATTAATCTCCTCCCAAAAATAGAAGTTAAGGACAAATTTCAAGTCATTTGGGTGGACAGAACTCTATAAAAGTAAAACCCTAATTTGCTCCTGAACCAGCTCTGCAGGATTTCAGCTCAAGTTTCAGATCCAACATCTTGAACCTAGTAAGATCTAAAATATTTTGTATTTCCATTTGAGGTTCTTAGTTAAGATGTCTCATCATACCAAGCTTGATGAAAAGCTTGAGGGAGTTGATAACTTCCGAGCTTAGAAGTATAGGATCTCCCTGGTCCTATAAGAAAATGAGTTAGACTCCTACATCCATGAGGAGGTTCTAGTTCCAGAGGGAGATGAGGAAAAGTACTTACATAAGAAGAAGATGGTTATGGCAAAGAGGATCATTTATGATTCTATCAAGGATCACCTTATCCCATAGGTGTCCTCTCTCAAGACACCTAAAGCTATGTTTGATGCCCTAACCAAATTGTTTGAAGGGAAGAACATAAACTGGAAGATGACCTTGAGAAACCAATTGAAGAATGTGAAGATTCAGAATGTAGAAACAATCCAGTATTACTTCACGAGAGTTTCTTAGATCAAAGAGAAGCTAGAAGCAGTTGATGAAGAAGTGGAAAATGCAAAGATTGTAATGACTACCTTGAATGGCCTTCCTAGGTCATGGGATTCTTTCATCCAAGGAATCTGTGCTAGAAAGAAGTTAGTCAAGTCCAGCAGACTATGGGAAGAGCGATCTCAAGAAGAAGCTCAGATAGCAGCTCGAGAAGAGAACATGGGAAGTGAAGACCAAGCTCTCATGGTACACTCCAAGTCTCACTCCAAGTCAAATAAAATAAGACCTCATAGCTCCAGAGGTAAGCACTCTCACAAAGATAACATAGAAAAGATGTATCTAGGATCATATGCTATACATGTGATGAAGCAGGACACTATGCAAGGAATTGTCCTAACAAACAGAAGATAATGAAGAAGAGAAACAAAACAAGACATCATGCTCATGCTGCAGAGGATGATGAACCATCCAGGAAGAGATCCAGATATGAAAGTGAAGATTCTTCAAGCGAGAATGAATATGTTCTGATATCCGCTCTCACAGGTAACGTTACTCATGGAAGTGATGATTGGCTTATAGACAGTGGGGCTTCCAAACATATGACTGTATTCAAGGAATCCTTTGTGAGACTGTCAGAACATGAATCACCTCACAAGGACTCAAGAAGAACCTTCTCTCCATATCAGCATTAGATGGAAAAGGAATGCAGGTTGTATTCATAGATGGTCAAGTCATCATGTGGCCAAAAGGAAAGACTACCGATGATGCAGTAGTGATTGGAGAACAAGAAGGAGGATTGTACAAATTAAAGGGCCATACAGAAAAAGCCTTGGTCCATGACATAGTAGATCCAAGTGAACTTTGGAATAGAAGGCTTGCACATGTGCATTACAGAGCACTACCTATTGCAAGCAAAGCTGTCAAAGGTCTTCCAGAAATACAAGAAAAACATGATGGGTTCTGCAAAGGATGTGCGAAAGGAAATAATACAAAGAAGACATTTCCAAGAAGCAAAATAAAAGCAAAAGGAATCTCGGGAAATCATCCACTCCGATGTATGTGGTCCTATGTCATCAAACTCTCTAAGCGGGTATGCATATTATGTTTCTTTTATTGATGACTTTTCTAGGAAGACATGGGTTTACTTCATGAAGAACAAATACAAAGTATTCAGTAAGTTCAAGTAATTCAAAGCCTTGATAGAGAACCATACTGAAAAGAAGATCAAGACCATTCGATCAGATAATGGAAGAGAATTCACTTCAAATGAATTCAAAGAGCTATGCAAAGAATCATGGATTAAGAGGGAGTTATCCACTCCTTATAATCCACAACAGAATGGGATTGTGGAATGGAAGAACAGAATTATCATGGAAGCTGCAAAGGCAATGCTTCATGATCAAGACCTTCCTATTCATCTTTGGGCGGAAGCTGCAAGAATAGTAGTGTATGTACAGAACCGTACTCCACATAGAGTACTCAAGAACAAGACTCCTGAAGAAGTCTTCTCCAGTAAGAAACCAGAAGTCAGCCATCTCAGAATATTCAGCTATCCTATGTACATCCACATTCCAAAAGAGAAGAGGAATAAATTAGATCCTTCAGGAAAGAAGGGTATTATTGTGGGATACTCTGAAAGCTCGAAGGCTTACATAATATATTTCCCAGGATACAAGAAGATTGACATCAACAGAGATGTGACATTTGATGAAGACACAGCTTACAACAAATCCAGAAAGAGACCTGCTGAAGAACCGGAAGAAGCAGAAGCAACCAGAATTCATGATATAACCATGAATGAAGAAACTCAAGAAGAATATCGAGAATTTGAAGAACCACAAAGACCTGTAGATCCACCTCTGGAGAAGAATCCTCATAAGAGGAAACCTGCTTGGGTACGAGAACTTATCCAAGGTGCGGAAAGATATGGGGATCCAGAAGAGAATCACAGAGAAAGAAAGAGGACCAGATCCTGTTCCGGGTATGTAGCTTTACTATGTGATTTCATTGATAAAGAACCTTCCAGTTATGAAGAAGCTACAGAATGGAAAGAATGGAAGGATGTTACGATCGAAGAGTACCAATCGATCATGAAGAATGATGTTTGGGATGTTGTCCCAAGACCAGACAGGAAGTCAGTTGTAACTTCCAAATGGATCTAGAAGATCAAACATGATGTAGAAAGTAGCATTGAAAAATATAAGGCAAGATTTGTAGCTCGGGGTTTCTCTCAGAAAGAGGGAATAGACTATGAAGAAACCTTTGCACCTGTAGCCAGATACACTTCCATCAGATCAGTACTTGCTCTGGCTACAGTGATGAAATGGAAGATACACTAGATGGATGTCAAGACTACTTTCTTAAATGGTGTAGTGGAAGAGGAAGTGTGTGTAGAACAACCACTAGGCTTTGAGACACATGATAGGGAGTCTCATGTATGCAGATTGAAGAAAGCCCTGTACGGTTTGAAATAGGCACCCAGGACATGGTACAGAAGAATTGATAGCTTTCTATCCAATTTGGGATTTTCCAAGAGTAAAGAAGATTCCAACCTTTACTAGAAGGTTGAAGATGACAACCCAGTGATTCTTCTACTATATGTAGATGATCTGTTTGTGACAGGTATGGATGGGTTGATTACTGATATGAAGAGAAATCTTGCTGCTGAGTTCGAGATGAAGGACTTGGGTATGATGCATTATTTTATAGGTATGGAGGTGTGGTAGAGTGCGGATGGAATATTCCTTGGACAAGGGAAGTATGTAGTAGAGATCCTGAAGAGGTTTGGGATAATGGACTGCAAGACTATGGCCAAAACTATGGCATTGAACCTGAAGCTACTGAGTAATGCTTCATCAGAGTCAGTTGATGCTACGATGTATCGTCAGATGATTGGATCATTGATGTACCTGATGAACATGAGACTAGACATTTGCTTTGCTGTGAACACCTTGAGCCAGTTCTTGAGAGATCCAAGAAATGTTCACTTGATTGTTGTAAAGCATATTTTGAGGTACCTGAGGGGTACAGTTGATTATGGGCTCAAGTACGATGCGAATCAGAAGATTAACCTGGAGGGTTATGTTGATTCAGATTGGGTAGCCACTGCCATCGATAGGAAGAGCACTTCAGGGTGTTTCTTCAGTATGGGATCAGGTATGATCTCTTGGTTTATTAGGAAGCAATCCTGTGTGGCACTGAGTACAGCTAAAGCAGAGTATGTCGTAGCTTGTTCAACTAGTTGTGAGGTAGTATGGCTGCGGAAGCTACTATCTGATTTATTTGATCTCCAGATGGATGCTACTTGTATACATTGTGACAACCAAAGTTGCGTGAAGTTGTCAGAGAATCCAGTGTTCCATGACAAGTCGAAGCACATCGAGATAAAGTATCACTATATCAGGGATATGGTGCAGAGAGGAGTAGTGAAGCTCCAGTATGTTGTGACAAAGGAACATATAGCTGATGTGTTGACGAAGCCATTGGCTAGAGTGAATTTTGAGTACTTTAGGGAGAAGCTTGGTGTTCTCTAGATCGAGTTTTCCTCCAAGGGAAAGTGATGAGTCCCAAATCCATTATGACAAGTAGGCCAGATGTAAGGGATGAGCCATTCTGTCATGGTGAGAGGATTCAGTTCCTTCCATGTCAGATATGAGTGCTGGCCATTCTGTCGAGTAGGACAGATGTAAGGGAAACTGCCACTCTCTGGGAGAGTGGAGGCACCTGGTCTGTTACCAGGTAGCTCAGTATGGGACTAGGGGCCATTCTGTCATGGTGAGAGGATTCAGTTCCTTCCATGTCAGATGTGAGTGCAGGCCATTCTGGCGAGGGTGTAGGATTTGTTTCCTACCAGGTCAGATATAAGGGAAACTACCATTCTCCAGGAGAATGGAGGCACCTGGTCCGTTACCAGGTAGCTCAATCTAGGAATGGGGTCCATTCTGTCATGGTGAGAGGATTTAGTTCCTTCTAGGTCAGATGTGAGTGCAAGACTTTCTGGCGAGGGTGGAGGACTTATTTCCTTCCAGGTCAGATATAAGTGCTGAAGCCTTTTCACAGATGTTAGTGATGTGATGTCCTATCATGCTGGTGAATGTGAGTGCTGGGCCTTTCTGATGTGATTGTAGGTTACTACATGGTCAAATGTGAGTGTTGGGCATGCCTTTCTGACAAGTAGGTCAGATGTAAGTGCTGGGCGAAGACCTACCTGATGGCTAGGCCTACAACTAGCATGAAAGAAGGATGGCTATGTAGAACTTCCTATGACGAGATAGCACACATGATGATGACCAGATGAGATCCAGATCGAGCTATGATCCAGATCTAGTTATGATGACTCTAATAGATCTAGATCGAGTGATGATCCAGATCCAGTAGTGATGATCCAGATCCAATCCAGTGATGATAATCCAAATTGAGTGATGATCCAGATCTAGTGATGTTGATCCAGATCGAGAGATGATCCAGATCTAGTGATGATGTCCCATGATGATCCAGATCTAGTGATGATGATCCAGATCGAGAGATGATACAGATTCAAAGAATGAAGATGACTTGAAGACTCAAAAGACTCGAGATGCAGATGACGAGATGATCCAGTTGATACAGAGAAGAAGACCAGTGCTGAAATTGTGTCAAAAGAATACCTTCCTAGTTAAGAGGGAGTGTTGATGTATTTGTAACTTCAGAATGTATTCATCTATGTATCTTATGTATTGTAACCCGATGTTTATTCCGGGATGTATCTATTATGTAATTGAGTCATGTTGTCATGCCCCGATGTTCCGATCGAGAGAATCAATAATGTAAACAAGTCATGTCAAGTCATAGTGGGTAACCCTCTAATTGTATAAGGGTTAAAGTCCCCGCAGTTCCAGGGCACTAGGGTTATTAGACTCTCCTAGTAGAGGTCGGCCCTAGTAAGGTTTTAGTCATGTCGGGTTTAGTATAAATAGAGAGCTGGACTCTCTATTTAGCATACATCACTCACACACTCAAGTGTAGCGCATAGTTGAGGAAGGAGAAGACACTGGGGCGAGACAAGAAGAAGATTACTGCTGTCGGGAATGCATCTTACTGTTTTGGGGTTTTACATATTGTGCTGATTCTATCTCTGAGGAAGTTGCGGGGTTTTCTCCATTTATGGTTTCCCCGATGAAAAACACTGCGTTCATTGTCTCTTGTGTTTGATTGCTGTACTTGTTGTTCTCTCAGTAAAGATCCTAACATAATGCTAGATTAATGTTGAAAAACTAACAATACACTTCAAGGTTGAATGTCATTTCCATATGCTGACAGAAGTGTGGAAGTGCCTTCACAGTCATCTCCATATGATTATTGCTATGATGGGTTCATCGGCTTCAAAGTGTGTGGACAGTTCATACATCGATAAAAGTCTCAATAACTAGATGGATTATAACCAATTAAATTCTTAGTATAAGCATTTAATCATATACCAACAACAAGTGTTCCCTAAAGAAATCCTTTCCAATGATAAAGCTAGAGAGAGTCTCTATACCACCAACGGATAGCAAGTTTCTATTCCCAGTAACCGATACACTTCAAGGATGAATTTCATCTCCATATGCTGACATAAGTGTGGAAGTTCCTTTTTGACATGATTGAGGTAGTATTTTTGGTCACCCTCTTCAACAGTATGATTCCAGGAGTCTTTCCCTATCCCTAGTTAGAAAATATCTAGCCCTAGTTATACTGTCATTCAATCTTAGTGCTTATATTTGTTATTGGATTTTTGTGATAGATTACCATAAACAATATTCTTTGGTTGATTTTATTGATGTATCTATTAATGTAAAATCCATTTATATTTATAGTCTTCAAATTCTATTTAACTACCATTTAATTTCACGGTATTGGGTGTCATTTTGTTGATTAATTTATAAGGCATATATCTTCCTTTTGTCACACATACAATAGGTAATATATTCACAACACCCCTAATTAATTAGGTGGTTTCCATATAAATGCTTTTCTGCAGTGTTTCCTTATGAAACTATGGTCTTTGCATGAGTGAAACATTATAGAAGACACAATTGCTAATTGAGAGAAGATAGGAATACCATCTTATGAGAAGATAAGAAATAGTATTTAAAAATCACTAGTTATAGCTACTAAGGCTTATCAAAGCCATGTAAGATCATGCATCTGTTCTTAAATACAAGCAGTGAGGTTGATGGATAAAAAATCATGGTAGCTTTGACTTTTCTAGTGGTTGGTTTGTCCTATTCCTCTTGCCATGGAATTTTTTATCTGGGCATTGGTGTTTATAATAACATGAATTTCTACTGTGGAACATAATGTAGCTCTGTATATTTTCCTATGGTATGCATGCTTGTACTATTTATAGGTATATTTAGGTGCCATGCTCCAAAATTTATTAGGGAGAAACACCATTTAATTGTGAGAAGTTAATATAGTTGCTCAATGCTTTATTTTGTTTGTATGCTTTATTTCACTCTATTGTTTGGTTGTGTTAGAAGCCATCCCATTACTCTATTGTTTTTCTTTGTTGGAGGTCACTACATAGCTTATTTGTTGGTATACATTCACGCCCATCTGGTTGGTGTTTGGTTGTGCTCTTAGTTTGTATTGAGGTCATGTCATGGCTTGTTTGTTAGTTGGAATTTAGTTTTGGTGTTGGGTTGTGTTGGAGGTCAGAGGGTGGTTATTGGTTCTTCTTGGAAAAATTCTTACTAGCTTTGCTTCAAAAATATGGTGACGATTCTTACTAGCTCTATTTGGGTGCTTCCAGAGGTTTTCTTGTGGGAATTGAATTCTTACAGTGGTCATGGGTCTACATTGAATTGTGGTTTTGGGGTTCTTTGAATTTTTTAATGGTTTGATGGATAGCATTTCACTTTGTTTTTTGGTTGTGTTGGAGGTCATCCTGTCGCTCTACTATTTGGATCTACTAGAGGTAATACCATTGCTAAGGTACTTGTTTAGTGATTTGCTTGGAATTTTTATCTACTCTTTGATTATGTTGGAGGTTATGATGTGACTTATTTGGTGTTTTACAAAAAAATCTAGTATATAGTTGTGTTATATGTCAACCCATGTATGTTTGACATTTTTTTTTCCAATTGTGTGGGAGGTTGGTGACAATTTATCTACTTTCATGTTTGATTATGTGCTTGGGAAGCTGGTTATTAGTTCTCCAAAGGAGGTCACTTGATTTTCTTATGAACAATTCTAATGTTGTGGTTCATCTTGCAGAGGTCCCTACGAAACTGATTTTGGTATATATTTTCAAATCCTTAAGTAAGTGCAAAGCTTGGTTTTCTTTGAATTGGTCCAATTTGTCCTTATTATTATCATTTTCTAAAAATGGTGGGTAAGGTTGGTTAATGTCATAGATACACCATTTCTTTCAACATGCATGCTTATTATTTCTTCTAAATCAAATAACTGTGAACTCTTTTGGGTTGGTGGAATTTCCTCTTTGATTCTGAAAAGCGATTTTATTCTAAAATGTTGATCTCATTTCCATTTGAAAAAGTAATATTTCTTGTATTATTATGTTTCCATGTCAAATCTATCCTTTCAACTTACTTCTTGTTTCTATTGTTTCAGTGTCTCTTTGTGCATGCATTATTTCTCATTTTTTGTGGAACAAACGTGTGCTAATTATTTAAATAGTTAGTGACATTTGAATTCTGAATCTGAAATACAATTGGAATCTGGAAGGTATACTAAATTTCTTGGTTCAATTAGTGGGTTTTAGGAAACGTATTAAATAGATTTACACATATACAACTTGTTTCTATAATTTGTATGCCCATTTATTAAAATGGCCATGAATTGGATGTTCTTCCCATATTTTCCTAGTCTATTAAGTTTGTGATAATGATGTCTCTTTTGCACTTATTCAAATTCATAAGATAACTATGGTTATATGTGTTGGGCAATAGGGCAGACTCGGGTTTAATACTTTTGCGTCGCACCAACAAGAGACCCACAGTGTTGGCCTTTTTGGTAACAACCTATGAACAGGTTGCAGTCTCACCCGAAACAGCTATGGGGTGTCGCAGAATCAGGTTTCTGCAAGCAGAGAGGGAGATTACTGTACCTTGTCCTTTAACAACTTATAATCAATAAACACAGAGCTCCGACATTTATATCTAAGTAACTTCGCAGATAAATAAACATACAGTGACTTTCTCAACCCACTACAGGGAATTCACAACGAAGCTATTGATTAACAGTGATCCTACTTATTAGATCTATACAGTTATTAATGCGTGAAAAACAAATAGAAATAGAAACAACACAAGAACCACAACACTAGATACAACGTGGTTCACCCCCAGTGTAGGGGCTACGTCCACAGAACTGTGTTTTATTTCAACTTTCTTCAAAATCACAGTTCTGATCTGCGCACTCAGCTGCAGATTGCTTCAGTCTCTTAAGCCGCGCACACAGCAGCAGGCCTCTACGCACACAGCTGTAGATTTCCCTTAACTTCTTACAAAACCCTCTACGCACACAGCTGCAGAGGTCGTCCACGTACACAGCTGGGACTCAACCTTTTCTTACAAAACAACCTTAGCTTTGCCTTAATCTTCTTTACATCAAGAACCTAACTTTTCTTATTTACAAAAATTCCTATTTATACATCGCGCTATTACAAAACCATGGCTTCAAACCATGGGCACCCTAAAACCCTAAACCCTGGTCTTAAACCGTGGGTTTATTACAATAGAGGACTTTGACTCAACCCCCGACACCCCTAAGACTATTTTGAGTCAACCTCCTCTTACAACTCCTTTGGCCCGCAAAGATATTTTCCTTAAGGACCGTTAGGGTGCGCGCCCCAACAGGCCCCTAAGACTCACCAGTGTCCCATCCCGGGACACTCTGCGGTTCTTCTGGCAGATGTACTTTATCAGGAAGGGTAGCATACTGCTTGTTGAGGTCACGGATGATTCTGTCAGCGGCCTGTTCCTTTTCCACCAATTCCTGCAGTACCTCGGTTGTTGTTTCAGTATCCCTTTGCTGTGCGAATGCATCATATTCTTTTAGGACTTTAAGTTGGGTGTCCATAGCAGTGCTTAATTCAAGTGCTTCGCTAAGAAGTGGCTGCATAGCATTTTGCACGTCTGCTGCGTTTTCCCTGCATAATTCGATTTCCTGCTGGAGTTCGTTGCTGCGCTTTACTTTGATCATTTTCTCCATGGGTGGTAGAATATTAATTGCTTCTTTTACTGCGTCCAATTATGCATGTTTCTACCGAATGGTTTCTTGCAGTTGCCCAATTCTTGGATGTTCCTGCAGGGTAGCCCAAGTCTCCACACTGTCTTCTAACAGCTTTGATGCGCTGCCCACAATGTCTGAAAGTTTTGCTGCAGATGCTTGAATGTCTGCGCGGCGTTGTTCTTTGACCGCAGGTGGACTTTCGGGCGAATGCGGAGTTGAAGCTCTGCGATCTGGGTCTCATGATCTACTTTGAGCTTCTCCATTTCACTGCGGGACTGCTGCGCATAGTCTTTCAAGCTAGCCAGTCTTTGCTCTGGTTCTTCCACCAGTTGCACGTCGAAGTTAGGGAGACTTCGACATGCTTCATCCAATACTCGAACCAATGTAATCCGCTTACGTTCTGCGTCCCTCTTTCGCTGCTCTACTGCTTCCAGTTGCGCTGCGAGGTCCTCTTTCTGCTTCCTGGTGTCATCCAACTGGAGTTGGGAAAATTTGTTGCGGGCCTGAATTTCCTTTGCGATAGCGGACTGGCAGAGATACAGTTCTACCATGGACATCTTGGTGTAGTCAATTCCTACTGTCATGGTCATCACTGTGCGAGATGCTACATCAGTTGTGATAAGGGCAGCCGCGGATATTTGGCCCTTGTGCTCTCAAGCTAGCCATTGCCTTATGTCGGGCGGCGCACTTACTGGAGTACTGCTGGCTACAGTGCTGGTCATCGATTGTGCTACTAAATCCTTCAGCTCCGATATGCCACCAGTGATGGCTTGCAACTGTGCAGCTGCGAACTCGGACCATTTTTTGGTAAGGAATTCAGTGGACTTTGACAGAGCATCCTCGAGTTCCTCACTTGTTAGGCCAGTAGTGTCGTCAATGTTCTTTTCCTTCGACGCCTTCGCTTTCTTTCAGGACCGCGGCCTGTCCACTTCCTCGACTTCTGGTGACTTGCGCTTATCCTGCCTGTTAGTTTCTGGAGTAGTCTCGACCGAATCTTGCCCTTCGTCTTCATCGGTGTCCATATCATCACCGTGGTTGCTGCCATTCTGCTATGACTCAGTCTATTCTTCACTGTCTTCCAGGGGAACTTGCTGTGGTGCGTTGCTAGGCCCGCCACCCACATTGGTAACTATGGTGATGGGGATGTGAGGCGTCTTGCCTGCATCTTTCAACCATTCGACCGGCCAGTGTTGAACTATTGTGCGGATATCGCCTTCGGTGACTACATATGGTAACTTGAACCATTGATGTTGTTCATCTGCGCGAGCCTGGATGAAGGTATGATGTATGTTGGCACTGAAAGTAGCTGCGCCATGATAGTGGGAGAATAACTTCTGACTGAGCCGTGGAGTTTTGGCCATCTGAAACTAGATATCCATCATATAGAAAGAAAACACATAATTTGTCATCTGCTGGTGTTTCTTGTCCTGGGAAACCCATAGCGAGGCATACCTGGCTGCGCTAGTCGTGTTCTCCGGAACATTAGCGAACTGCGACTCCAGGGGCTCTCGCCATCCTATCAATGCAATAAGGACAAGTAACCATGAGTAATGGAAGGGCCTACCTTTCTCTTGCGCATCTTGAATATCTTCCAAGAATTCATGTGCAATGTAGTCTGCCCAGTTGTAGATGTAACCCTCGGCGCAATTCATAGCAATTCTGATAACTGGGGCAGGTACTTCAGTTGGCCTGCACTTCCGCATAACTTTGCAGGCTAGGAGCTCTGCTGTAAAACGGATGTGGTTTTCCTGGATCGTAGAAGTGTGATACCCACATTTCCCCTTTGTCAGGCGGAAATGCTCCTTCATGGTCTGTGGGAGCTTTGTATCCTCATGCTTCGATGGGAACTCGGTTGCCGGGTTAGGCCCTGCTCTGGGTAAACCAGTGATCCTCTGAATGAGCTCACCATTGATAGGGATTTTCTTGTCACCTATCCATAAGGTGCCATCATGAACTAACGCCAACAGCTGCTTGACCACTATGGTCACCTATGGGCCGCGACCGAAGTGGGGAATGTCAAGCATCTTCAGCAGACTAGTGTGATCCAAGCCGGCAGCCCACCGTTTGACTTCTACCAACGTTTCCTTATCGTACTTGACATATTGCAAGTATGTTTCTGGTCTGAACTGCGGAAACTTGCTACTGTCACTTGTATCATGGTTGGAATACTTAAGCCGGTCGATCTTCCCTGTCATGGACCCAACCAGTTGTACACCCGGTGGTAATAAAGGAGTACTTATTGTGAACTGCTTGCGCTGCCAAGGGGGTTTGACTCCTGGTCGAAGAGGCGGGACATATGGTGGTCGTCGTGGTGCCATAGGCTCCTCCTCGCCACTTGGAATTTCTACTGAACCAAGTGGATCCATTCCAGAATCCTGTGATGTTTTCCCAGAGCGCTTGTGTCGGTCTTCATTCCGCTTAGAGCGAACTTCAGGCTTAAAATTTTTCCTAGCAGACCGTGTTTGCATTGAAGGAATCAGTCCTGGTAGGCTTTCCTCACGTGCTACAGGCACAGGTGGGGGGTGGACAATGTTCCTCAGACCTGTTTGTTCAAATTTGCTCAGTAAGTCTTGAAGTTCTTGATCGATGGACATAGGTTCAATTGTGAAAATGCATAATGGGAAATGCCGATGCCTGGGGTGCTTCTTATGCAATCCATCGATCATTTTGGTCATAAATGTGCATTGAAGGCGCCAAATCTGACAGAGATTCCAATCCCACGGCACTAAATTTTGACGGATATCGGAAGGACAGGCAATTAAAGTACCGGCGCCGTCAAATCGGCTGTGGGCCAACGGTCGGATTTTATACTGCGCCGCAACCAGTATCACAGCTACGTCATGATAAGGACCTCCGTCAGGGAATTACCTTCGGCATATCGAGACAAGTTCCACAACCAAACGGTGAGCGTCGTTCCTATAGTGGTTTTTATCAGCCAATGTGGGCGGGCCTGGGTTACTTCTTTAGCCTGGGACATAGTAGCGCGCCGAGGCACGATCTCCTTGTATTGGGTTTCTGCCGCAGGTGCCTGGGTATGAAGACACCTAGGGTCCCAGTCTGTTCGAGGCACAAGTGTCCATGGCGTAGAAGAATGGTTGAAGTGGTCCAGCAGCCAACTCTGCCTATTGAACCTGCTGCACATCGTCTGGAGCGGAGCCATAAATCGCAGGTGGGGGGCTGCCGCACAAGCTTCCCAGCTAAAAAGGTACTTTGTATGAGCAGTCCATCTTCTAGCTGTGGTGACTCCTAGTGCTGAATCCAGATTTTCCACCTTCTGGGGTGCCAACAGCTCGGTAGGTAATGGAAGAATGGACTCTGGTGGATCTGTCAAACCCTTAGAAGCAATTAGGGTTCTTGGCTGTGCAGTAAGCCATCTGAGGGACTTAGTAATTCTGGTGCATCTATGGCCATGTAGCTCATATAATCGGTTCTACCAGTTCTCTAAACCATCATCTGAATCCGTCATGCAAGAACTGTCACACTGCTAATCCATAATACCTTCAGTAGTAGGTTCAATATAATCTTCTTCCTGCGCTGTGATATTATAAATTTGCTCCAGAACATCTTGATCTTTGTCTCTGAGTGGTTCTAGATATCTCTCTCCTTGGGACGGGTCTAGGGGTATGATAACACGCAGACCATTTCCTTCGAAGGTCATTTGTCTCTTCTTAAGGTTGATGATTGCAGCGTTTGCCATGGCCCACTCAATTCCCAACAGGGCTGGATAAGGATTACTGTCATCAATGATCTCAATAACTTCAAAATCCGCCAGAGTACTGACCCCATCAATATCTATTGGAATACTAAGGAGTCTCCCTAAGGGCACAATCCTTTGCTGATTAGCTAACCTCAATTGTATAGGGGACCAAGCCAGGGTCGATTTTGCCATTTGTTCCCAGGTCTGCTTGGTGAGGACATTAACTTCTGATCCGAGATCCAAGATGACGTCAGTCATATCATAATCCCCTATCTGAACATTCAATCTCATTTCCCTACCCGTTCGTCGGACACGATTAACAGTTTTCACCTGATCAACTCTTCTCTGAGGGTCTGTGACAGTAAGAAATTTTTGCAACTCCTTTAAAGCATTATGATTCCTCAAGAGTTTCATACAACTCTGTAAAAAGGAGGAGAGTGTACTTACTTTATCCGTCGAAGCATCTTGCGGCTGCGAGGCCTGCTGAGGTTGCTGCGCAGGCACGGCTGCCATGCTAGGGTCAACAATATCGTATTGAGCCTTCTTGACTGGTGTTTGGTTTCTCACAGTATCATATGCTGGGATCTTCTCAGAGGTCATACAAACGCACGCCTCAGCAGGCTGTTTCCGCGTATTCTGTGGGTGCGTCGTAGCTCCACTCCGGGTGACAACATTGATGGCTGCGGTAGGTCTCTGCTCAACGAAAATCAATTAAATATTCTGGGTAGGGCCACTGTTGTTTTCCTGAATCTTAGCTATCAGCTGGGGGCACTGCTTGATCACATGATCTACTGCGCGGCAATACCGACATGTTGTAGTGGGGTTCCTACAGTCCCGAGCCAGATGCCCAGCTTGGTTACAGTTGTAACACACGATCTGGCCTCTACCTCGTCCGGCCATACCACCACGGTCGCTACCTCCAAAAGCACCCCTTCCAGAGGCATCACCCCGGTAACCGTAGCCATCATTATTCTGCCCTTCATTTTGTACCCGGTAGGCGTCATAAGTGCGCTCGCGTAGGAGGTCATAACTATGACACTCCTCTTCATTATGGCCTACTGACTTACAGAACTTGTAGTAGGGGTTCTTGGGAACTTGTACATATCTCTGGAGAAGATGGCAGTTTTCAGGACGATGTTGTCCAGTGGTCCGACAGATCTCACAATATAGAACACCGAGGTTGAGTTGGTTTGGCGCACCCGTATTCAGGTAAGTTCTGACCATAGGACAATGGTCCCTGTCGTGCCCTTCGGTTCGACATTGCATACACCAAACCTCCTCTCAGCTTGTTTTAGTTGTCTTCATATCGCGAAGCTCCAGGGCCATCGCTGCTAGTTGCGCTTGGATTTGAGCAATACCAGAATCATCTCCGACAGGGGCAGTCTCCAACTTCATTGCGATTTCCAGAGCCTCTTGCTGGTCAGCAACCTTCTGTTGCATGAGTGGGGTTTGGATATGTGGTAACAATGCTGCAATAAACCATTCTTTGTGCTGCGCAAGACTAATGGTGAAGCTAACTTGGTCCAGTAGAACTTTGAATCTCTGGTCAAAGTCCCACACTGATTCGCCACACCGCTGTTGAATCTCTTTCAGTTCAGTGATACACTGCGATTCTGATTTGGGCTTCTTGAATTCTTTGATTATAGCGGCCTTAATCTCATCTAAGGTAGGGCGCTGAGTACTAGAGAATTTCATGAACAAGGTCAAGGCTTGGTCCCTGAAAGAAGTGACTAGCTGCATGCTTCTATCAGATGGATCTGTAATGTTTCTAGCATTCCACACTGCTTCACATAAGAACAAAAACTGTTCTGGGTCCTTTGACCCAGATCCTTTGAAAACAGGGAGCTTAATATCATCGGCTAGGTGGGCCATGGTATATCTGGGAAGGTTGGGATGGGGACAAGAAGTCAACAGGGAAAGGTTTACTGGGGTAGACTAGCCTGCGACGGGAATACTCGGGCTAGATTGACTGGTAGACTGCGACGGAGTTGCAGGGCTAGCGGAGCTGCCTGGCGGAGTGACCGGAGGGTTTCCAAGGGAAGGGTTTTCTTTCGGGTCTGGCTCTTCGGGATTTATAGGGGACGGCGTAGTATCCTGTCCAAAGGAATAGGACTCAAAATCTCTCTTGTACCTTTTTCCACTTTGCAGCAAACCACTTTGCTCAGCGAAGGTGTTGTCACTTGCAAACATATGTTAGTAACACAAAAGCTAACAGTCTGATTCAAATAGCAGTATTCCCTTTTCAGCCAATAGCATTTTAATTCTCAAGCTAAATAAATTCAAAAGCTTACCCCGTGGTCCTTGGAAAAATCGTCACTCGGCTTCACTAAAGGAAGTGCTCGTGTCAATGGCGAACTCCGTCACAAAGGCCTCAAGGGTCCGTGTGGTCCAGAAATCAACCGCTCGGGAGATGTCGTTGTTCACGCTTTTTAATATGTTAACTCTTGCGGGGGTCCAAATAGAAAACCGCCCCTCGCGGAAGTTCGTTCTTTTCTCAGCTAACCTGGACAACCACTGGTGCAACTCTATGTGGATACTACCAAAGAAAATTTCATAAGCATCACAAAAAACATACCTTTGTAAAAATTCACGTGCGCTACAACGCGGATTTGTATTCTCTTTCTCAGCAAATTTCAGATAAGTCGCATCAAGCCAATCACCGATTTCCTTCGCAGAGGGCCTCCAGAACATAGCCCTCGAGGTACGACGTAAACCCCTCTTGAGCAGATACTGAGTTCAACCGGCAACAGAACCACTTTGTTGGGCAACAGGGCAGACCCGGGTTTAATCCTTTTGCGTCGCACCAACAAGAGACCCACAGTGTTGGCCCTTTCAGCAACAACCTGTGAACAGGTTGCAGTCTCACCCGAAACAACTATGGGGTGCCGCAGAATCAGGTTTCTGCAAGCAGAGAGGGATATTATTGTACCTTTTCCTTTAACAACTTATAATCAATAAACACAGAGCTCCGACATTTATATCTAAGTAACTTCGCAGATAAATAAACATACAGTGACTTGCTCAACCCACTACAGGGAATTCACAATGAAGCTATTGATTAACAGTGATCCTACTTATTAGATTTATACAGTTATTAATGCGTGAAAAACAAATAGAAATAGAAACAGCACAAGAACCACAACACCATATATAACGTGGTTCACCCCCAGTGTAGGGGCTACGTCCACAGAACTGTGTTTTATTTCAACTTTCTTCAAAATCACAGTTCTGATCTGCACACTCAGCTGCAGATCGCTTCAGTCTCTTAAGCCGCGCACGCAGCAGCAGGCCTCTGTGCACACAGCTGCAGATTTCCCTTAACTTCTTACAAAACCCTCTGTGCACACAGCTGCAGAGGTTGTCCATGCACACAGCTGCAGAGGTCGTCCACGCACACAGCTAGGACTTAACCTTTTCTTACAAAATAGCCTTAGCTTCACCTTAATCTTCTTTACATCAAGAACCTAACTTTTCTTATTTACAAAAATGCCTATTTATACATCGCGCTATTACAAAACCATGGCTTCAAACCATGGGCACCCTAAAACCCTAAACCCTGGTCTTAAACCGTGGGTTTATTACAATAGAGGACTTTGACTCAACCCCTGACACCCCTAAGACTATTTTGAGTCAACCTTCGCTTACAACTCCTTTGGCCCACGAAGATATTTTCCTTAAGGACCGTTAGGGTGCGCGCCCCAACAATATGTTCATCATAGGATCTTCCAGGAGCTTTGTCTGATGAGGATTTGGAAAGAAATTTGGACTTAAAAGAGTTGAAAGAAAGGCCATATATGTTTTAAGCAATTTCTGCATATGATGGATTTGTCCTTTATGTCATTTGGAGGGAGAAATTGTGGAACACCTATTACTGGGATGCACATATACCAAACATGTGTGGAAGGATGTCACCAATTTTCATAGGATCATATTTACTTGACCTCACAGGGATTTGAGGGGATCCCTCTTCACTTGGATTAGAAATGTACCTGGGTGGTCTCTTTTGCCTTGTTGTATTTCTTGTCTTGTTTGGAAATACATAAATTCATTACTATTTGACAACAAAAGACCTTACTATGGTCTTATCAATAGTATACTTACTGCTGACAAGTTATTAAAAGAGGCATTGAGTATGCCCAAAGGGAAAATATTTTATGAAGAACATGTTCTAGGTAACATTTTTGCTTTTGGATCTTTTGATATATTCTGAGCACATTTGGAATTTTGGTTCTGAGGTTCATTGTTGGAATAGGTTTGGGAGCTAGAGGTAGAGATAACAGATTTTGATAGTCAATCTGTGCTGGGATCCAGAGGAAGAGATAACAGTTTTTGAAGGACAATCTGTACAACTTCTGGTTGCTGAATTTTGACATTTTGGCTTTGGATACAATTTTACATTTAGAAGATGTTAGTTACTCCACTAATATGTGGACAATTGTGTAACCTTCTGGTATATTTTGATTACTTCCAATGAACTTGTTGTATTTCTGTGATGATTTTGTCTGATTGGGATGATAGTGATACGAGTCTTTGGATACATGCTGACATACTTATAACTCATCTATAGAGTAGCCTTTCTTTTTTTGGAAGTGCTTTGAGAATTACACCCCATATAACAAAATTCCTTTGGCTTAGGTTCCAGATGAGTTACAATCATTCTGTCAAAACCACCGGGGACTTCTCATCCATTTGAGACCCATGGAATTTGGGTGGGAGTTGAGGCAGATCACTGTGAAAATAAAAGTGTAGTGTATTGATAATGATAATACTTGTGATTATTAAACTAATGAATTCAATTTTCTTGAATGACTTTTCATTAAACTCAAGCAATTTGATAATGGCAACCTTACTTGACAATGAAAAGCACATTACGTTCCCTAGGAATTTAGAATCTTATATTTCTCTCTTATAGTGTTAGGAACATACTTTGCCAGTTTCTTTAGCAAAAAATTATGCACATTCTAGACACATAATTACTGGACAATTCAAAACATCATTGTGGATGAATAATATTTACATGAAAAATGAACATTAAATACACAAAGAAATAAGGGAATTAAAAACAAACTAAGAGTACACACCATATGGATAAAATATCTATGAGGGGAATCATCAACAAGAAATTATAAAGGTTTTCATGTGGCACTAGAAGGAAATTAACACATTGGTAAAATTCTTGCAACCACACTGTAATAGTCTCTCGCAATACATTCTTTGATATGGCCCAAGTGGGGTTTCCATTTGATGTGTGTGAAAAAAAAGAATGGTGTACAAAGGTAATTCCTATGGAAAAATATTTCATGAATACATATTATAGAATAATAATATTGGCCTGGTAAATGAGGTCAATAGAAAAAAAACTTTATGAATTCATATAATAGAATAAGAACATGGTATTGGTAAATAAGGCCACTTGAAACAAGAACTTCATGAATTCATATTATTGAATAATATTGTCATAATGGTATATAATGGCATTGGAAACACATATTTTTTCAATTAATAAAACATAATATGAATGTTGGCCAAGCATATATGGGCACTAGAAACTAGAATTTAATGAAAACTTATTAAAGAAGAATAATGTCAGCCTGGTAAATAAGGTCACTACAAAGTAATATTTCTTTTTCCTCGGATCTACAAAGTAATATTTCATGAACTCACATTATAGAATTTAGTAATATTGTCTTGGTAAATAAGAACACTGAAAAAATCATTTCATGAATTCATACTAAAGAATAATAATGGCACCTTGGAAATTAAGGAATTTAGAAAGTAGGCATTCATCAATAACTATTAGTATAGAACAATAACATTGTATTAGTAAATAAGGCCACTATAAAGCAAAATTTCCTAAACTCTTATTACAAAAGAATAATGTTAGACTTGTAGAAAATGGGAGTAGAAACCAAAATACCTTGTATATGTTTGTGAACAAAATATAATCCATCATGTAGTCATCATTGTTCCAATGCCTAATAATATGCTCCACTTTCCATCTTGTCACTATGCCTAGCATGAATGACTCCTATTTAGAAGGAACACTTCCACCTTACCCCTTTACACCCAATACTTGACACTAAGGGATCCATCCTTCCTTATTTCGAGCTAATTATTGTGGGTTCATTGTGTAACAATCATTTGAACATGGGGTGTAAGAAGTCGGGGGCATCATCTTTAACATTATAGTAAATCTAGAAATTAAGTTTTTCTAGGTGAATAGGAAAATAACAAATAATGATGCAGAGATTCATGCCCTTTTTAAAGGATTCTTGATTCTCAAATCCTTGGAAGAGGTCATTTAGTACATGCTTAAAAACATTCCAACTTGATGTAAGAGATAAATAATTGAGATTTTACAAGTCTTATAGAAGAGGAGGTAATTTGAACAGTCTAGGGTCTTTCTTTAGATAAGGTGCCAAGAATAGATTGGTCATATAGGGAAATTTGGAATGGATCATGATGAATGATAAATGGTACAAGATGGAAATAAATACTAGGAGGATGTGTAAAACCATTATTTTTGGCATTGATACCTAATAAATTCAATCCAATCTAATTTGGTAGGTTTTTTCTTATCTCCTTATGTAACACATCTTACACAATTATGACCAAAATATTGGGTCACAAGATTATTCTTTTATTACCAGATTCACTTAGTTCATTCAAGGGGGATTTTTGAAACATCAAATATTTTCCTAGTGAAAAGAGAACACCTTTAACTATGGTCATCCATGTAATGAACATGATGTGAAAAGCGAACACCTTTAACTATGTTCTTATGCTATTACTTCTCAATCAAAAAGTCATCCCCAAAGCCTTCTTAATCACTTCATGATTATTTTCATTGCTATCAAAATCATCGACATCAAGCTTTGCTTGTCTATACATAATATGCACAAGTATGGATACCTCACCTGGATGATAATACTCACTCTGTATCTCCTTTGTGGAGTGAAAGTGTAATTTTCAGCAAAATTGACAATGGATAATACTATTCCTTTTGGAAATACATCTCGTGATTGCTTGAACTGTAAGTCCTTCCATCGTGCTGAGTGAGAGTGCTTGATATATTTATATATTTGATCCCTTAACAAATTCATAAAATCTGTCAAAGAGATATCACTTTCAACTAAATTAATATTTCTTGATGTCGTCATTGAATCTGTAACATGAGTATAATCAATAGAATCATATCTCTTCCATTTCACAATGCAATTTGACAATTGAGGATCATTTGCATCAATGGGGTAGTTAGCATTAAAAAGGGACAAATCAGAACATTCATTACATTTGTTACCTTCGACGCTTTGTTTCTTATATAATACTTGATCATTCTCTCACACACATAATATTTTAGATACAAATTCACGAACACTCAAAGGAGGGGGGGTATTTGGCCAACACCGCATGCCAAAATTTAGAAATGTCTCATAACATAATTCGAATTCTACATGGTATCGAAAACAACATGTGTCGCGAACAACGATGGGCCTGGCATACCATAGTTTAAGCTTCACAAATGTGCTAAGGGAAATATTCACACCAACATTACTCTCCATAAAATTTTTGAACATTTCTACTTGATTGATCTATGTTATGTGTTTGGCATGAGTTTCATAGTTTCCTTTAGATATACGACGTCACACAACATCCTTTTCATTTGGTAAGACATGAGAGTTTAAATGTCAAAACTCTTTCACCATGTTCCTCACATTATTTGGAAGTCTATCTTGATAAGGTTGCCTACAGATAACACCCCAACATGCAACTTCATTATCCTCATCTAATTCAACCCTAAAGTTTTTATTCTTCCATAAAAAATTCTTGATTTTTTTAATGTTCTTGCAGTTGTAGACAACAAACGACTGGTTACAATGTTTTTTGCCATAACCTCTGTTAGAATTACTTTACGAACAACCATGAAATTATGAGATCGTTTTCTTACAAGTGATGCAAGGGTCAAGGTCAAATTTTGTGATACAATCTCATTTGATTTATCCTCTTTGGCACTTTGAATGCCCAATAATGGAATTGCATCTCTTAGACATTTTCGCTTTAAATTCTATGTAAAAATTGAACTTGTTCTATGAGAGAAATACCTTCAAAATATTCTTTTAATATCTTTTTTGCTCTATAATGAGCTGTATGATCAGGCATCAGAGGTCCCATTTCTTCAATTTTACTTGAATCCATATTCTCCAAAAACTTATCGTCAATGATGATATTGTTGTAGCTTCTAATTAATCTCTATAAATTGGTAATTGTGGTAGGACATTGTATGTTGGATGTTGACCTTGCATAAAAATAAATATAAATTTATAATGTTGTGAACTTTCAAATCAAATATATATATATATATATATATATATATACTTGTATTATAAAGTAAATTATAAACATATAAAAATTTATTTACTCACCAATCATGGTCTCAAAATCGGCGCTACCCATAGTTTTCTCCACATTTGTCATCGTCACCTCCATGTTCTTCATTTGTTTCATCAACGTGTTTCTCGACAATTTGCATTCCTTCATCACTGCCATGTGCCTTCACATTTTTCATTTCTTCGTCACCACCATGTGCCTCCATGTTTCTTCCATTGCTCTTTTTTCTCTTAACTTTCTCATGCTTCCACGGTTTCTCTCTTTGATTCCCTCTCCATCAGTTCCGGTTTGATCAGATTTTCTTGCACAATTCCTTTGGTTTCCCATGTTGAAAGAATTAGAAACCTAAAATCCAATGCATGAAAAGATATGAGAATTGAGAGTTATATGTTCAAAAAAAAAGAAAAATATTGAACCAACAAGAGTCATATGCTAAGCACTCTTGTACAAAAAATTTAACAAATCGTTGAATGTGGTTGTCATTGATGTCAAAGGAGTTCAGTAATGAAAAAGGAATAACCAAGGACATGATGCCACGACAAAAAATAGTGAAAGACAAAGGAATGATGACATGGAAATTATGATGATGTGGCATGTGTGATGAGGCTGGAAAGACACATGATGGTGTCCTGGTGCTATCATTAAATCATTGTTGCAATTTGAAATCATTCTGGAAAAGAATGGCAAGTTTGTGAAACTTTGGAAATTGACTAATTATGGAAAAATTAGTCAAAACTGCTCTAAGATAATGCCCATCATAATTCAAGGTTTGACTAAAAGGCATGCACAATGATACCAGGGTATATATTATTGAAATGCATATCTATTCATGGTCTCATTTTTCCTTAATCACTTTCGAGGAAAACATTATAGGTTTTGCAAAAAAGAAAGTAAAATTCATGGACTATTTTAAGAACACCCCTGAAATCTATATGTATAATAAATGGGCGAATCTCCATAATATATTGGAAAAATTGAAGGCTATTTTATCAATAATATAATATGTATATATAATTTTTTGGATAATATTTTATTCTATTATAGAATATTGTAAAATCTTGGCGAATCTTTCACTAAACTATAGATATTGTAAAATCTTGGTGAATATTTCACTGGATTATAAATTATTGTAAAAACTTGGAAAATCTTTCATGAAATTATAAAATCTTGTAATGTCTTGGTGAATCTTTTTCTAGGAAGACTTATCTTTTGATTTTGTAGATTGCTAAGGTAGTGCAATAGAAGAGCATATTCCTTATCTCGAATCTCTCAACTCCTAGAACCTCAAATGGACAAATGCATGAATGAGGAGAGGAGGAATTTATTTATACATTTCAAAATAAGTATTGGGTCATTCACAACTGGAGGTGTTGGTGAAACAAAACTGCACTAACTATATTCATGGAAAGTTGGGACTCCAGTTTTTATATCGTCCCTTAATGGTCCAACGGACATGTGGGGACATAAATTTTGACATATCGACAAATTGATAGAATTGAACACGTTACACTATGGAGTGATTATGGAACCCACGAAACATTATTACAACGTGGAGTATTATCAAGACCCACAACCTTAATATAGTGTATGAATTCTCAATTAGGTTATTTTACAAATCTCTCATTTTTAAGTTATCCTTTAAGAAAAAAATAACTTGTTTATCTATTTATAGATTTGAAGACCACTTTTTACAATCTTTTCTTGACAATCAAAATATGAATTATTTCACTTGATTTAGAATTTTTAGAGTTAGTTAGAAACTTGCAATGGTTATTAGAAATAAGAACATACACTAACAACAATAGAAATCACATTAATGTATCATCATGCATATCATAAGAAATACTCTGTTAAACACTACTTTTTCTCAGATAAGCTAAGGAGGTGTTTGTATCCATGTCCTTGAAATTTGTGAAACCATGCAAAATGTGGTAATTTTTTTTATCACCCTCATTGAATGCAAAATACTAGATATTGAATAGCATAATGTCTACATCTCAGGTGAAACATGTGTTGTACATATTATATACAATCACGATGGAAATGAAGTATTGTGTTCCAACTAAATCATATATTTATCATACATAACTAGATCCATTTCTGGATGATGGTAGCAATTACACATCAAAATAAATCACCAAAAAACATTTTACTTCTGAATGACCCATACAGAAACAAAATAGTGTAAAACAAGTATTGAACCCAACAAATTTAGGTCACAAATAAAATCAGCAAACTTTGAAATACGAATAAAAAAATATACTAGTCACGAACTTCTCAATACAAATAAAAGAATCTACAGGTATTTTTTGGGAAAGTCTACAAGAATACAACCAAAATAATGACCATTCCATTGTAACCCCACCATTATAATTAGTGTGCATTCATTTATATTACAAACATCCCAAACATCAACCATAGAAGACATAAAATATGAATATATACACTCGCATTAACACCTTATATCCATTAATAATTGCATATAAATATGCTAATAAAAACACATTTAAACAATTGGGTTAAATTTAGTTTGAATATATAAAAACCATGTGGCATCTCTCCATCAAGAATAACATCCACTAACAACATATAAATGGCAGCCGATAATTTAAACATGATAAGGAAAAAAATAAATCATATCTTTTGATATCTACAACACTTTCACCTAATCAATACTCCTAGGATAGAATAAAATTCTCATAACACCGAATGAGCCCTAAGAATCAAAAGTGCCCCAGACTTCAACAAGCCTTAAAGAAAATCCAGAATTAAAAAAACATGATAAAAGGTAAATTTAAAATATTATAATCTATTGTAATTGTGAGAATTTTGATCTATATAAATATCTAGGATCCTTATATAAACTCACAAATTGAAATTACATGCAAAACCAACAAGAAACCATGAAAGGAGAACAATTTTACACAACCTGTGTGAACTAAAATTGCATATTATTTGAATGTATAACATGTGAATATGTTAGTAACAGGTTTATATTACATCTAAAGTTGTTTGTGAGGCTTAGGAAGCCCAAAATGTCTGTACATGTGAAATTGGCCAAATTGGCCTCAATCCCCCCTAGGTGGGCCAAACTTGCTCCAACTCAGCGAAAATGGTCACGAATGGAGGTGTGGACATGGATTAGATGTGATGGAGCAATAATGACTCCTTGGCATGTGTGGGTGTGCAAAATAATGTGATTGAGAGGCTCTAGGTGGCATTAAATACTCAAAATCAGTCCAAAATTGGAAAAAATCCACCTCTGACGCTCCTATCCAACCAAAATTTCCACATTCAATGAATGGAAGTGCACCAGAAATGAAGAGGGTGAAAATGTGGAGGTTTGACATATCTAGAGTGCTCATGTGGGTGTGAAATCCCCAATTTAACTGGTTTTTATGTCCAATTAAGCTACCTAAGTCCAAACCATAATATATTAATGCACAAATGCAATAAAATTGACTATGGACTTAGAATAAGGTACTAAAGGGTTGGCTTATTTTTCTAAGACCCCCCCTTAACCAAAAACTTAGTACAGCTCATGAAATAAACTTGGAGGCCTTGGCAACAAAGGCTTAAGTCACCTCACTACATAACATAAATTTTATTTGTCCATGTAAAGTGAGGACAAGAAGGAAAACCTCATGGGACAAAAAATTCCCTCAAGAATGGACATGGGGCTGAAACCTGCAAAAAATAGCACCAATAACCATCCATCACTCACTCCAAGCAAAAAGCTCAAGTGAGTGAAGGTCTTCTTAGTGAAACTCTTGGTGAATATATCTGCAGTTTGCTCGATGGATGGGAAATACTACAAGGAAATCACTCTGTCATGCACTAAGCTCCGGATGTAGTGCATATGGATCTCAATATGCTTTGTTCTCTGTCTCCGAACTATTTCAGTAGATATCTTGATAGCACTTTGATTGTCCACCCAATTGTTGGTAGGAGAATCAATTGTGGCACCAAATTCTCGAAGAATTCCCTACAACCAAACACATTGTGTAGCTTCATTGACTACTGCCCTGTACTCTTCCTCTACTGAAGAAAGAGAAATTGTATGTTTTTTCTTACTAGACCAGAAAATAGGTCCTTCAGAAAGCATGAAAACAAAACCTAAAGTTCATTTTCTGTTAGTGGGATCTCCAGCCCAATCCGAATAAGAAACTCCAACTAGTTGAAGTGAAGCACTAGCTGCATAGTGCACCACGAAATTATTTGTTCCATGGACATATTGGAGGATGATTTTGGATTAATTCTAATGGAGCTCATGTGTCTGGTGCATATACCTTACTAAAACACTTACAACATAATACAAATCAGGTCTTGTATGTGTAAGGTACATAAAACTACCAACTAGCTTCCTGTACAATGTACAATCTACCAAAGGAGAATTGCCAAATTCATCAAGTTTAATGCCAGAAAGGAAAGGGAACTTGGTTTCCTTACAATCAGCCATGTTAAACTTATTTATCAGGTATGAATCATACTTTGGTTGAATCATCATGATGTCTCTCTCTGTTTTCTCAATTTCCAAATCCAAAAATTGCTTTAGCAATCCTAGATCTATCTTAGCAAATTCATTGTGTAAGGATTCCTTGATGGATACAATTTGAGTTCTGCAGCTCCCTGTAATCAAGAGGTCATATACATAAAGTACTATAAACTGACATGCAATACCAATTTGCTGAAAATATACATTTGGATCAGATTTTCATCAAATAAACCCAATTAAGAGTAAGACAACATCCATTTTTGCATACCAAGCCCTGGGGCTTGCTTGAGTTCATATAGTGATTTATTCAACGTGAAAACAAGTGAAGGATCCTCTTCAAAAACTTCAAGCTACATCTATATCTCCTCCTTTATCTTACCATGTAAGAATGCACTCTTGACATCCACATGGTGCACTTGCCAACCCTTACTAGTTGCAATTGCTAGAACTAGTCTTATGGAATCCATCTTTGAAACCAGTGCAAAGGTATTGGTGTCGTCCACACCATGGAATTAAGAGTAGCAATTATAAACTAATATGGCCTTTTACTTCACATCTGAACCATCAGCAACATGTTTGGTTCGAAATATCCACTTGCATTGAACAAGCTTCGTCTTGGGAGGAAGGAGAACCAATTCCCATGTTTCAGTCTCTTGGAGAAAATGGAATTATTCTTCCATTGCTGATTTCCATATTGGATCATTATAATCTTGCTGATATGACTATGGATCAGGTCCAATAATCATATAAAATTTCTGAGTAATATCACCTTCACTTGCAAAGGAAGCATGGTTAGATTGAGATCTAGTCTTCCTAGGCTCTTGGGGGTTTCCTGCCAATTCCCCTGCAACTTGTATGATTTTTTCAGCCCACTTGAGCCTTGATGGTGAATCATATACAGTAATTTAATATACAGCCATATAATTATCACATATATATCAGAAAATAAAGAGCATGAATCATCACTTACTTCATCAAGGTATTGGGGAGAAGAGCATTCCCCTAGTGCAAGCTCAAAATATGGTATCGGTTCCTCTTCGAATTGCACACTCCTCTCAATGAAAGTCTTGAGTGTGGATGTGTCAAAGATTTGTAACCTTTTGTGTCCTCACCACATCCAACCATGATTCATTCCTTGCTTTGTTTTGCAAGGCCTTCCTCTTCTCTAAAGGAATTCGAGCCCATGCTCTTGATCCAAAAATCATGAAATTTGAGACATTTGGTTTATGGCGAAACCATGCTTCGTAGGGAGTTTTTACTTTGACTGATTTATGGAATGAAATTTTCTGTATATTTGCAACACAATTAATAGCCTCATCCTATATATTGGGACTTAGATCCCTTTCCTCAGTCATGCATGTAGGCATATCCTTGAGAGATCTATTTTTCCTCTTTGCCACACCATTTTGCTGTGGTGTGTAGGGGTTTGGATGTTGCAATTGAATTCCACATTCCTCACAAAATTGATGCATATTTTTGTTGACATACTCCTTCCCATTGTCATTCCTAATGATTTTTATCCTATTCCCACATTGATTCTCTACTAAGGCCTTCCAAATATTCAATTTCTCAAAAACTTCAAATTTCAATTTAAGGAAGTACACCCAGCAGGATCTCGAGTAGTCATCAATGAATGTGAATACATACCTTGATACACCATAGGAGGCAGTGGGTAGAGGACCAATCAGGTTGAATGTACCAATCCAATATATTGTGAGGCTCTCCTTACTTTCCCCTTCTCATAACTGCGCTCTGGATGCTTCCCAACTACACACCCAATACAACATCCATTTGATGATTTGATTTGAGGAAGTCCTTCCACCATCTCATCCTTGTGCTGAGCTTGAAGATACTTGTAGTTCATGTGTCCAAACCTTTCATGCCATAGTTTGGAAATATAATTGGCATGAGAGAAGAGTGCTTGGTCATTGGAACTAGAGAGGAAATTCGAGAACTTGTAGATCCTCTCATCGCGGTTTGCATACCCAATTGCCACAACTTGGTTGGATGAGATTTCTGCAATCTCTACCAAGTCAGGAGTGAATGTCACTCTCTTTTCTTCTGTTGTATGAGTCATTTTATAGAATGCCAGCAAATATTCTGCCAATTCTGGTACATAGAGCACATCACTGAAGTAACGATGCTCCAAATCAATCCTACCAATTCCCTTGGTCTAGATTTCAGAGTCATCTCCCATTCAAACTATTGGGCCAGTATTCGAATGGATGGACAAGAAGAGCTCTTGGTGGAAACCATGTGTCTATATGCCCCTGAATCAATGATGAAGGATGAGGAATTACAAGTACCTGCTACCAAGGCATGACATTTCTCCTTGTTTTTTGAACTGGAGGTGCCATCTTTCTTCCTTGTGCCATCTAGGACAAGGATGTTGTTCTTTTTCAGCAGCTGATCCATTTGATCAATGATTGTATTCATGCATGAGATTTATGGATGCCATCCCTTGTGGAAATATGTGCATTTGTTCTTTTATTTCCCTTTCTTGTCCTTCTCCTTAGGAGGATTCAAACCCCCATCACTGGATTTGGGTTTTTCTAATTTCCTCTTCTCTGGCTGCTTCAAATTCTTTTCCTTCTGCTTTCCCTTAGAGGCATTCAAAACACCCATGGAAAAATTTTGATCCTTAGCTTCGACAGTTCCCATATGGACTAGCTTGTCTTGATCTTGAGTGAGGGACTCCATGAAGCTAGCTAGTGTAGGCATTTTCCAGTTTCGAAGTGTCAATTTTCCTGAACAAAAGGTGCTTACAAAAACTGGAAATTTTGGGCCCAAATTCGAGAGGATGGATAGTATCAATTGATACTCTTTCTTCTCAATACCACATTGCTTCAGCTAAAGAACTAGAGACTTGAACTTCATGAATAACTCCTGGACAGTTTCAAAATGTGTTGGGCTCAGGCTTATGAGCTCGTTCTCAAGCTGGTGTCCTCCTAGTTCATCAGTGTTCCCAAAGAGTGATTATAGTTTAACCCAGAATTCATTTGGGGTTGTCAAAATGTCTATATGAAACAATATCTCTCTTGATATACTCAAGAATAGAAATCCATATGCTTCATCAAGTCTATTGAAGTACTTGGCTTTCTCTACAGTAGAGTTTGGCTCCACCTCTGTGCCCATGGTAAATCTATAGAGACCCTTGGATCTAAATTGAATAACCATTTCTTCCTTCCAATTGAAGAAATTGAAGGGGGTATGAAAGATGTTTGTTTTGTCCATTTATTCCTGCGCTGATGGTGAGAAAATTGCTGAAAGTACTGCAAAAAACACTCAATTTTATCCGGAATTTCTCTAAAAAATGCAGCTCAAACAATCAAGATTGATCTACAACTCACTAAACTTCACTCATCTCTGATACCATGTGATAATTTGGATCTACAACAAGATCTAGGAGCCTTAGAGAAACTCACAAATTGAAATTACATGCAAAAGCAATAAAAAACCATGAAAGGAGAACAATTTTACACAACCAGTGTGAACTAAAATTGGATATTATTTGACTGTCTAACATGTGAATATGTTAGTAGCAGGTTTATATTACATATTAAGTAGTTCATGAGGATTAGGAATCCCAAAATTATTGTACATATGAAATTGGCCAAATTGGCCTCAATCCCCCTAGGTGGGACAAACTCACTCCAACTCAGCCCAAATGGTCACAAATGGAGGTGTGGACATGGATGAGGTGTGCTGGAGCAATCATGAATCCTTGGAATGTGTGGGTGTGCAAAATAAGGTGAGTGAGAGGCTCTAGGTGGCATTAAATGCTCAAAATTAGTCCAAAATTGGACAAAATCCACCTCTAGCGCTCCTAGTCAACTACAATGTCCACATTCAATGAATGGGAGCACACCAACAATGATGAGGGTGCACATTTGGAGGTTTTGCTGAGATGAAGTTCTCATGTGGGTGTGAAAGCCCCAAATTTAACTATTTTTATGCCCAATTAAGCTACCTAAGTCCAAACCACAGTATATTAATCCACAAATGCAATAAAATTGATTAGGGACTTAGAATAAGGTACTAAGGGGTTGGATTATTGTTCTAATAGTAATTGTGGATAAAAAACATAAAAATTCTGATAAAATCATACCATGTTAATTATTGGATGAAAAGCATGATGTGAGTTTGCATTCTCTGATAAATTGCATGTGCGGCATGCCCCTTCAAGACTTGATATTTTGGCAATGGACATGTTATGCAAAGATTAAAATGTTAAGAAAACTAATAGTGAAAATTGGAATCACATCATCCAAAACCTTCACCCTACAAGCACAATATGATGTGGGTGAACCATGAATCAATGTAGCCTTTAAAATAATAGCCCTTAATTTTCCCTTCAATACCGGAAATCAAGGGCTAAAAGAAGGTATCACATGAAATTGACTAAAGATGTAGGAAAATGAAACCATATTCCTTAATTACAATGAAAATGGAGGATGAAATAACCCTTGGGAGCCTCCATGATTGAAAATTAGGGGAGAAAGAGTGATTTCACTAGTTTTTCTTTAGAAATTGGGGGTGAAAGACAGATTGGAGGGAGATTTTGCTAGGGCGAAAATAATTTTTTTCATTTTCCTAATTAATATAAAAAAGGCTATTCATTTGGATTTATTTTTTTTCTAATAAATATTGGGCGGATATATTTTAGCTGAAAAAACCATTTCCATATAAGAAAATAGCCCACTAAATTTTTGTAAACCCCATAATATAGCCCATGGGATATATATAGCCCCTAAAACTATCCATGGTAAAATTACCTAATTAGTCTTAGGAAAATTCCCTCCATAAATCATAGGTTAGAGTAAATTCCCACAACATATGGTAAACTATAGTCTGTGGATTTGTATACCTAACCATGATCTCAGTTTTCATTAAGAATGTCTAAAGAAAAAGTTATGAGTCTGCCAACATAGGGGTTCATGATAAACTTTGGAGAAAGTCCTGAAAATGACTAAGTGTTGGAAAACTGGCTAAGGTGGCCTTAGGAAAATGCTCACTCAACCTAATGGGTGAATGATAAAAATAATATGAAACTACCATGATCTAGCTTGTCAATAAGGATATCTCTCCTAGAGTCTTAGTTTTCACAAAAGGTGTTTGATGAGAAAATTAACAGCTTGCCAAAATAGGGGTTCAAGTTTTTTTTACACCAAAGTAGCAAATCTTCCTAAGCGACCTCAAGGAAACGCTCACCATAGATTATGGGTTGAAGAAAATGCCCGCACCATATGGTAATATTGTATATGGGTGTTTTGTATTACTGAAAATGTATTCAAATTGACTTGAAAGTGCATGAGGAAGAAGTTATGGATCTTCCAAAATAGCGTTTCAGGATAAACTTTGGAGAAAGTCCTGAAAATGTCGAAGTGTTGGAAAACTGGTTTAGGTGGCCTTGTGAAAATGCCCACCGTACCTAATGGGTGAATGATAAAAATAATATGAAAGTACCATGATCTATATTGTCAATAAGAATATCTCTCCGCAGTCTTATTTTTCACAGAAGGTGCTTGATGACAAAATTAACAGCCTGCCAAAACATGGGTTCAAGTTGTTTTTACACCAAAGTAGCAAATCTTCCTAAGTGGTATCAAGGAAATGCCTGCCATAGCTTGTGGGTTGAAGAAAATTCCTGAACAATATGGTAAATATTGTATATGGTTGTTTTTTCTAACTGAACATGTCTTCACATTGAATTGGAAATTTCTGAGAAAGACGTTATGGATCTGCCAAAACAGGGTTTTAGGCAGTTTTGCACCAAGTTCAGTAAAATTCCCTTCTGGGGAAAATGAAGATGAACAAGTTTTTTTGTGCTCAGTGAGGTGTCCTACATCCTCTATTATCATTATTTCATGGTAAATTTGGTGAAATAAAAAATCCACCTTAGAGTTTGGAAAAATTGTCCAAGTATAGAATTAATGGTAAAACTGACTAAGTGACCTCAGAAAAATGCCCTCCATATTTTATGGTTGATATATTAAATAATTTTGAGAGGATGGATCTCTATTATGTTTGTTGTTGCATCCTACCATGGTCTCACATGGTCCAAAGAGTCTTTGAGGAGAAATATATGGATCTAACAAAAGTGCTTCCCAACCATATTTGCACCACTTCAGCAAAATGCTTGCCGAGGAGAGAGAAAGAGGTTTCAAGGGGTTAAATTGGATTTTATAGAACCCTCTAGTTGGTCCCAATACATTGGATGTCTCACATTCCAAATTTGATGAAAAAATTAGAACACCTTGGTGACCTAGGGTTTGAATAAATTTGTCCAAGTGTCAAATCAACAGTTTGGAAGACCACGTTCAAATGCCTGCTAGATGTTGGGTGTGTGTCAATTAGGTCACCAATTGAAATGATATTGTTCATCATTGAAGCAGATATCCATTCATTCTTGTATTTTTCTTTATGGTGATCAGATGAGGGAAAAATTAGTATGACAAAATGAAGAAAAAATGTTTTACATGTTAAAGACAATTTTGTGTAAGTGTGGAATTAAAACAGTTTGGAATCCTATTTTCAAATGATCACCAGATGATGGGTGTGTATCAAAAATTTCAAAATGTGACATGTATAAGATCCTTGTTGATATTTCTATCCAACCATACTTTCATTTTGCATCATGATGGTCATATATGCAAAAAATGAGTCTGCCAAAAAGTAAGAAAAATATTATTTTGCATATTAAAGAACAAAAAAATTGTCAAGTGTTGAAAAAGGGGCAAGGGTTAAGAATGTCCGCAAGGGGAATTAGTTAAATCCTGTAGGGGCTATGTGATTCCTGCAAGGGCTAAGGGGATTCCTGTAGGAGGTAAGGGTAAGCCCAAAGAGGGCTAAGGATGCCCACAGGGGCTAGGATTAAGACCATGAGGGATTAATATGCCCATAAAGGGGTAAAGGAATCCCACAAGGGATTAGGGATGTTCGAAAGGGGTAAATATTCTCGTAGAAGGTAATCCCACATAAGGAAACCCACAGGGATCCTGCAAAGGAGGAAATAATCTCACAGACATGAGGGAAAGCTCACAAGCTTGAAGGGTAGCACTAGTACATGTGCACATTTTTCCCACAGAAAATCATTGCTATTGTAACACTTGTGCATTTCTATAGCAACGCACATGACCCCCTTTTTTGGGGAAAAACTTATGCAGCTCTAGAAACACTTTCCACTATTTTTCTCTATACCGACACTAAAGACATGAAACGTAATTTGTTTAAAAAATTAAACTGTGTCGTTGTAGCGAGGAGATGTCGTCACTGTAGAGACGAGGTGTCGTCTCTATAGCGACGAGTTTTCGTCGCTATAGAGATGAGGTTCTGTTGCTATAGATACACACCACATGCAAATTGATGTAGTCACTTCCATCAAATTCCATCGCTGTAGTGACGAGGTGCCATCGATATAGCGATGAGAATGCCTTTAATGTTCTGATGGACTTGCTATACTAGCGAAGGAAATTTCATCGCTAGTATAGAAATCGCTTTGGAGAGTTGCACAAATGGTCATCTCTAGAGCGATGAAGCTGTTTATTTAAAAAAAATGATGTTGAAAGAATTTCCTTGCTACATCTAGGTCATCATCTAGGTCACCATTCTATGATAAAGCTCTAGATACATCTTGGACCTTGCTAATTCCCTTCTCTTATAATTGAGGTACCTTTCATGTAATCTGAATTATACACCAAAAGGTAGTCATATGCACAATTAGGGAGTAAGCTACCTCATCACATCATATTTTAGCACTGGTACACTTTGAAATAAGTCTTCTATACTTCATATCAGTATAGGAAAACAGTTGGATTTGTACCTCAAAGGAAGTAGGAAAAACACATGATTTTCCTTGGAAGATGTACCCATGATTCTCTCTACCGAGGAATGATGAAGTGATGTAATATCATGTCCCCATTTATTTTCCTTCGCTAGTATCATAGGTGCTCTGTCTATTTTCCTTGGTAAGATTTACAAGTAAAGTTTCTGACAAATGTTTTGATTTCTCTACCATATGTCATGAGTGGTAGGATGATATATTCTTGCTAGTTTGCAAATGTTGCTCAGTTTGTTTACCATACAATTAACCTCTTTGTGCAAGACATATGTGATGAGAGTGCAATTATGCTTCAATCTAAATAGGTTAAGTGAATTTTCCATTTGGATATAATTACCAATTTAACCTTATTGTTATGAGTTACAATCTACTTTAGAAAAATACACCCAAATTTATCTTTCCATAGCAAGTATAAGTTTTACTTGGATCAGAGAGGAGTTTGCTTGACTGGCAAGCAAAAAGAATCCCTTTGTATAGAAGTGATTTGTTGTGGAGGCTTAAACACTAGGAGGCATCACCACTAATAGGAAACATAGATTATCTAATGTCCCTAGAATGCAGTGAGAGAGTTGGGATCTAATGATGATCCACCGCCAGGTTTCGAGTAGAGTCACAGTTCTAGATAGACGATCTACTGTAGCAGAAAACAACAACGTAATGAAAATTAATGCAATAGAATAATACTCTGGGGATTTCTCGATGCCATCACCAAGCCAGAAAGTATTGCTACAAAGTGGTGAATCATTTTGACTGGATTTAGGAATTAAAAATTTACTCAATTTTGGAATTCACAATGAAAACTGCAAGTAGGAGGGGTTAAAATCACCTTAATTTGTGGTAGCATTCTCTCTTATATAAAGAATAAGAGTGTATTCAATGCATATGAGCTGCAAACTGTCATTTTTCTAGTTGGAAGTGAAACGTCTATCTGCTTCATTCCATAACACAAATCAAAATGAGTAGGTCCAGATGAAGTTGAAGCAGTGTGGGTAATATTATTGGTGCTAGTTACATACCTATTGGTATTATTTCTAGTATACTCAACTATCAGTCTACTAGGACCTTAGGATAAAAATATGTATCTATAATCCGGTGGATCCTAGTCTGATGAGACGCAAGCATCAACACACAATTACCCATTGTTTCTATATGTACAAAACCCACAAAAACTCTGCAAACACTTGGAAACCCTTCAATATATTAATGAAAAGTTCCCTCATCTAACCCCAGAGATAAATTCTACAATTCATCAAGTCTATCAATGCAAAGTACCCATCTTTAGAAGCATTCATAGAGAGAGAAACCATTGGCTCACAAAGCAAGCAACCGCATTGCAAAATACAAAGAGAGAAACCATGTTGCATAGTGTGATTTTAAATTAGGTGGGGAGTACAACAAGTTTCCTCTCAGCCACCTGAGCTACACCCAATTAACACCCAAAGACAGTTATATGCACCTTTTCTCATGATTAAATTTGATTTTGACCGACCTACAAAATAACACATGGGATAATAGATAATAGAAAAGATTTATAATTGATTTTATGCCATCGGATCATATTCTTACTCTCATCGTTAGAGAGAACTTTGGGTTCCAGTTGATCCTTGGCCATTCTTGTGAATGTTCGGAAAATTATAAATTCATTAGAGTTCTTGTTGAGCTTCAAACACTATTTCTAAGAGATATTTTCTCCTAGATTTTCTTCACTTCAAGTTTACCTGCATAATGGGTAATTTTCTTTTGTATGCTAACTCATTGATACAGTGAATTGATTTTGGTAGTATGTAACTATAAAATCCATCCCATTCTCTATGCACTTACTGTGTGAGATATAGGTTCCATTTCAACTTTGTGACAAACTAAAATAAAAAAAGGAGCATAAACATTTTATCCTGTAAGCGGTAGCTACTGTCTATAATCAACCATCTATTACTGAATTCCCATAAATAGTCTAAATCACCATTCACATGAATGGCATACAATTTGAAGAACCTACCACATCATGTGATTTTTGTTATTGACAAATATGGTTCAATTTCTAGTTCCTTGGATTTGTGTTAAATCTGGTTACTAGAAACCTGTTCTTTGTTTTTGTTGGTTTGGTTAGTTCCGTTCATGTCTTTGTTGGTCAGTTAAGGCCCAAAAATCTAAGAATAGTTTGGGGATTTGGCTTGTGGTAGTCCCACCTCAGTCTCTGGATTTTTGGATTGGTTATGGATTGTCCTGGGTGCCATGGGAAATGCCAAAGGGACATTTACGACATTCAAAATATCATGCATTGGCATGAGTACTACATCGGTGAAAACATAACTTCAATTTTATCAGTGAAAAATACAGTTAACATCTATGCACACAAATGTATCTCTTTGAACATGGTAATAATGGATAGAATAATAAAACCACAAACAAAAACAAACTCAAGTAATAGAAGCAAAGTGTTTTATGCTATGGAATATGGTATGCAATCTCAACAAGGGTTCTCGATTAGCTGCCTCTAATCTCAGAAAGTCTTTGGGATCTACCCCTGGGGATTTAATAGAGGAAGAAAATGTACATCAACCGTTTGAAGCCATGGGCCTCGAACATCAAAGACCTTAGCACGTGAATGCGAGGATGGAAGAAACACACGTTAAGCATTCTTTTTGTTAAACTCTACTATTATGTTTTGTAAGACTGTTCTTATTCTAGCTGTTTTCTTTCAAGCCTATACTTGTAGTAGTCCTATGACATCCTCTGTGAAGGATATCTATCTCTTTATGGACACATTTTGCTTGACATAATTATTGGTTTTTGAGCTTAGATACAATTATCAGTTTGTATTACATTGCTGACCATTCCAGCTGCAGCTCTTTATAATACAAAATTATACATGATCTTGTTTAAAAATAAAAAGTAGAATGGAAGTTAAAAAGATGATAAGGAAAAATAAAATTTTGGACTAGTAATTTTAGGTACTCAACTTCAAATTTCACCATCTAGAACTATATAAAGGATCAAAGGAAATCTAGGAACAGTTAAATAAATTATTTAGATCAAAGGCTCACAATGTAAAGTTTCTTTTCAAGAAATGGTATTTTGGATTTATAATGATTAAAGGATAAGCTACAGCCCAACATGTTAATGCATTAAATGCATTCATACAACAACAAGCAGAAGTTATAAAAATAGAAGAAGACAATACCAAGGTAGTTTTTTTAAACATACTATTTACTTTCTTTCTACTTTGTATTCAAAGAAAGTAATATTCCATTAGTATGTGGGAACCATCATTAATCCCATGATTCACAAGAGATGAATTTAGTGATGAAAATGGAGAACATATTTTCTCTGGAAAATGTAAAAGAAAATCAGGAAAAAACAAATCCAATGGTAGCATTAAAAGGGTAAGAACATGTTTTTATTGTGGGAAGCCAAACCCTGGGAATTGGGACTGTAGAGTCCAAGCAACTGACGCATAAAACGAGGAAGAATGAAAGTAGCAATTTTGCTTGGAATTTAGAAAAGGAATTGGATGAACAAGAAGATGATTAATTTCAAATTTGAAGCAAATAGAAAATACTCTTTTAATCATAAGTTAAGGTAACTCTCCAACAAGGGTACATTGGTTGGAATGCTCCACATATCAAGGTGAATCCTACCATATCTTCAATGAAAGTTGATGGAAATTGAATTGAATATGTGGATTTAGTAAAATATTTCCTTCAATGAAAAGGATTAGGTTGATTTAGTGGAACTCCTGGCTTTAAAATTGAAGAATACAACCATCCAATGAAGCATTGATGCCATCCCAAGATTTGGGGATAAAGTGTAGCATAAGCTAAAACATGTGTTATTCCAAAAAAATGTGCTTGCAAGGTATTTAAAATGTCTATCACCCATTACGGTTATCAAAATTCACAAAAACAGAAAAAGCCCCTACAAAACAGCTGAACTAGACATGGAACTTGTAACCCACCTATATTGGAAAACATCATCATACAATACTTCCCTTTTCACAGGTAATGGTGGATGTATATACTCACCTGCTATATTGTTTTCCCTATTTTGAGTCGATGGAGATGCCTATGATCCACTTTCTGATGGAGCAGTAAAAGATGTCCTAGCTCCACCTTCATTATCGACATAGAATAACTTATTGAAGCACTGCAAGAGGACTTGAGAGGAAACCAAGTAGGAGTTATGGAATTGAATGTCATAGGAGTAATATGACTAGTTTAGATGATGATAGATGGGATAAGCCAGGGAATGCTCCGGTTGCTGGCCATAATATTCAGACGGATGTGGCACCCAATGTTTCCTCTTATAGGTTTTGACCTGACCAAGGTTATAATACTAGTTTTGGAAGGGTTTCCCATAGAGCACCAAAAAATATGACTGGCACCCTCCATGTAGGGCCTTATGTCCAAACACCAGTAAGGAAAAATTCTGATGTTGATGGATGGAAGCGCGTTTCTGGTCTGTAGAAGCATTTGATTCCTCCTGCACAACCTTCTTTTCTCACCATTCATTAATCAGAGAATCAATATGAAGTGGGAAAGGTTCCTGATCAGGATCAGCTGAAAGAAAGACAAATTAAATCTATCCTTAATAAATTAACCCCCCAAAACTTTGAAAAACTCTTTGAACAGGTCAAAGAAGTGAGAATTGACTCTCCACCATGTCTTCATGGTATAATATCTTAAATATTTGACAAAACCTTGATGGAGCCAACTTTTTCTGAAATGTATGCAAAATTCTGTGTGCATCTTGATTTTGGATTTCCATAATATTATGAAGATAATGAGAAGGTTGTTTTCAAGAGAGCTATTTTAAACAAATGTCAAGAATAATTTCAAATATATGAAAGAGAATATATGAAAGGTGAGAAAGTCAAAGAGCATGGTGAATAAAAACTTTAAGCAGAAGAAAGATGGGAGAAGAAGGATGCAGCACGACGATGAATGCTAGTAAATATAAGGTTTATTGGTGAACTCTATAAATAAAGTATGCTGAGTGAAATAATTATGCATGAATGCATCAAGAAATTAATTTTTGAGTTTCAACATCCATAGGAGGAAAATGTTGAAGCCTTGTACAAGTTTAGGTACAAATTTTGTTGGTAAGTTTTCTACCAAGAGCCGAAATTCCAAATAGGGCATAATAGAGACCAAACTCCTAAACTAAAAATATCCCACAATTCACAACCAAAAAACTTAAGGGAAAATAAAAAACAATTCTACAAGGATGCAAATTGGACATCTGGGTGAAAGGTAGATTCAATGCCTTGTGGTATCCATTTCATCAATCACATGCTCCTTCAAGGATTGACTCAAAATGTTATTGTGGAGTCCATATTTTATGGGAGGTATGCAAGGTCAATGGTTCATGCCAGGTGGAGGGTTCTTCATGAAGCCATGGCATTGTAACTTCAACCCGTGTATGGAAGAATTGTCCATGGTCTCACTCTAGGTTCGTAATCCTGCTTCACATAAAATGTTCAAAAACATGAATTTATTTGTAGGATTCGAACACCAAACATCTCTACCACGAGTGGAGTTATGGAAACTCTATTGGAATTGGTGTTCAAGGACTTGCATCTCTCATGAAGTTTGGGCAATGTCGGTGAGAACACATAGGAAATCATTGACCTAAAGCATACCCATTAAAAAACAAAGAGATGGGATGATATCATAATTTTTTGTGAAAAAACTCATATTCCCTCATAATAATTCCCACTTCCAAAGACAAATATAGCTATGGGTAAGCTTATTATAGATTGTATTGATGCCATAGTTACAATTGATAAAAATAATGGTCGACCTTCTTACAATATCGAGGGTGATTATTATTATCTAATCCATCATTATAACAGGATGGATTCATTTGTGTGCAAGTTTACTCCCTCATTAAAAGTGTCATAAAAGGATAGTGCAAAGCTTGAAAGCGTCAACCTTGGAGACAATGGAGGCATGACTTACCACAGAACAAATGCATTCAAGAATGTCCATAAAAACATATAAAGAGAAAATACAACGTGTGCACCTTGAAACCCTAAACACTAGTGACCATAACACAAACAATCAGACCCTAGTCACTAGACTTATGCATAGCTTCTTCAATCTTTGCGAAGGTGTGGAGTTCAAAATTTTTGTACAAAGGAATGAAAGAGAATATCCAAACTAGATTATGTGATCCAAATAGATAATAGTACAGCAATAACAACTCATGAGTAACGTTTACAACATCATGATAGATGTGAAGTAGTAAGATAATTTAAACATAATTTTCATCTCTTTCAACTTTATCACTCTTCCATGATCCTTGTGCTAAATTTGGTCCTTTAGATGCACAATAACAATAGTACAAAAGAAAACTCAAGACCGGTAAAATAATCAGAACTTAGTATCAAAAGATACTGGTTTAGACCTTCCTGATACTCAGACACATTTAGGATTAAACCTTGTCTTTCAAAAAACAAGTCACCAAGGAACAAGATCATACCTTGAGAGAGTGTGTGTTTAAGGTAAGGACAGATCTCAAAAGGCTATAAAAAATAGTCCAGGAAGAGGGTTGCACTTAGGCACCAAAATATATTCTCTTTCGAGGATGTTAATGACTAGTGCCTTATTGGAGTCAAAATTAGAGAGTGTACTATGTGCATAGGTTAAATATATAAGTGCAATTAACCATGCATTCTATCAGTTGTTCAATGATAAGAATCAACCAAGTCTCATAACACCTAACACAATGTCATAAAAACGTGGAGGATCATCCTTAGGCTATAAAAACCTTAGGGAAGAGTCCCAAGGATGTGGTGTTGAAGGGAAGGAAGGGTGAGGCTACTAGCAGCCTATAGGGTGACTGAGGGGTTAGAAGCATTCTACTACAATAGTTCGGGGGAAGGGTAAAGGCTGCTACCATAGCAGCAACAAAACCTAGTTACTAGACAACCCAAGGGCTACCTCAAAGGAAATTTTGAGGGTTAAATTAGGGAGAACAAGAGGGATAATACAAGTTGGAAAGGAAGACCAGGGGATAATTAGGGTATAGCTAGGGTTACTTCCCTAGGATTCAAACCTTTTTCTTTCCTTTAGAATCTAGTTCTTAGGGTTAGTTAAGTTGATTTTATTTATCAGCTTAGGGTTATCTTAGGTTGCTTTTAACTGTGCAAGTTGTTCATATTTTTTTTTTCCAACAGAGTTTTCTCCAGCAATTAAAACTAGAACAACTCATTAACATGGAAAATAGATACAGTCATCCCTCTACATGGATTCATGTGGAACAATTCCATGTACAATAACAATTTTATAACTAATGATACTAAATAATAACAATGCATAGGAAAATAACAATGTTACACAGTACACTTTACATTCACAACCCACAAAGCAGCTCATGGTTCAGACCCAGGCAAAGAAAAGTTAGAAGCAAAATCCATGACCCACGAGGTAGTTCATGGTTATATTCCATGGTTGAGTCGCAACCTAGCCATAGTTTATCCCACAATTCAGGATAGCCCAACAGTCCAAGTTTATTACAAATTCCAAGTTTAATCAACAATCTATCCCACAATTAAGCCTCATAACTGAACTTTAGGGCACATATATCGACATTAGGGTTCACTTCACGGTTTAAGAAAAAACCCAACCTTCATAAATATATCAATAATTACAGTGTAATGAAACCCTAGAACCCAAGAATCCCTAGAATAGATGCCAAACATAAATAGATCATAGTTGGAAATATCTTAAAGGATAATTTAATAATGAGGAATCCAAGGACAAAGGTAATCAACAAGGTGTTCTCTCTCAAGGAATATAATCCACATGTTCCATACAATAATTGTTTTCATAATCACCATATAGGAAGGTACTACAGTGGATGAAATGATCCTTCGGTCCTCCTACTGCTCCTGAAGGTTAAGTGTTGGTGATATCATCAAGGTGTGTCCAGTCCCTTGAGAAACAACCTTACTTAACCATACATGAGAGGAGGTGATCATACTTCATCATCTTGGTATATTGAACAAGATCCATAATAAAAATATAATATAATAACAATACTAAGTAACAACTTTTCATACAAATATCTTTTCAACTAAGACTAAGAATTTAATTTCAAAGTAAAAACAAGCATCGATTTTTCTATACAATACTTACTGAACCAAGAAGCATGCAGTCGAAACATGTGTGAGATTTTAGGTAACTACTATTTTGAGGAATTAATTAAATGAGAATATTATGAGATGTTTAGTTTAGTTAAGTATTATCACACAACTTCATTACATGCAACAATGGTAATACTAGTAAAATTTGAGAGTGTATTATGTGCATAGGAGAAATATATAAGTGCAATTAACAATGGACATTTTAGTTGTTCAATGATAAGGAAGTAGCCAAGTCTCATAACACCTAACACAATGCAATAGAAACATGGAGGATCATCAATCTAACGATCCAATGTCATGAAAAAAATATAATATAAGTCCCTTAGAATTATCATGCAATCACTAGTTCCAGACTTTAGTTGCAAGCATCATTAACCATTTGGAACGAAGTATGAACAGTCGTACTATAAAAGTATCAATCATGTATTAACATTCATGATGGCATTTAAAACCTTAGGGAAGAGTCTCAATGATTTAGTGTTGAAGGGAAGGAATGGGGTAGAAGCAGACTTCTACAACATATCGGGGGAAGGGTAAAGGCTGTTGCTATAGCAGCAACATACCCGAGTTACTGGACACCCAAGGGCTGCCTCAAAGGAAAATTTGAGGGTGAAACTAGGGAGAACAAGAGGGATAGGGAAAGTTGTAAATACATACCAGGGTATAATTATCATGGAAAAATATACACGCATACCTCTTCATGGATTCACGTGGAACAATTCTCAATTTAATTTTTCCTCAGTAGACCTAGATATGCCTACACAATTGAATATAGGAAACACTACAAGTTTTTACTGTACATTGAGAAAAATAAAATATTAGGTTTGTGATTAAAATAGTTACAAGAAACAAGTATTCTCCTCTTCCTCCCTATTGTTATAAAGAATTTAAAACTTACTTATTCTCATTGGGATCTAAGTAGGGAAACTAACAATCAAGAAGAATTGTATTCTTTATACATAGGACTAGAAATGATCTACAAACTTCAGTTCCCAAAATATTCATTATAGGTGACTCTTGTATTCATTAAACATGTAAGAAATAAATTTATCGAAGAGCGACCCATCTTATTCAGAACTTATCAAATTATCTTATGGTGTCTCAACCATATAAAAGAAAATCACCTCCTTCATGTTCAAAGGTGTAATAGTTCCATTGCAAATAATCTTGCCAATGAAGCCATGAAGTTGGACAAAGGGTTCATCATACAAAATAGAGCCCATCCTAAATATAGGTGGCTACTCTTGAACTATATTAATGGAGGGTGTTAGAAACTATAATATTAATACAAGAAACTCATAAGGTGGGTTTAGAAACATATATTCATATCTATGTTGAGGTGGATCTTAGTAGATGGTTACCAGATAAAATGATATTAAAGTGGGAAACTTACAAGTGGGAATAGATTTCGTATTATGAATATGCATATTTTTTATGTTGGAATTATCAAAAACCAAGTACCTATAGGTTACCTACCCACACACTCATATTCATCGTCCAAGAAAGAAAAGATTAATCCAAAGTCTGAATGAGTGTCTAGACTTATGGGCCAGTTTTGGATAACATTGCAAGAGGATGGATACGAATTTCAAGCATTCAATTGATTTTCATTTTCAAACCTATAGGAATACTGAAGTGTTAACAAAACTTGGGTCCAATTGTTGCGAGGATATAACAATAAGCAGCCAAAGACATGGAATGAACACGTAGTTTATATTCTGCTATAACAAGGAAACTCATTCTTCCACCCATACATTTGACTTTGAGACTTTTTTGGTTGTTTGACACCCTCACCTTTTGATGTTGTTTATGGATAGAAGAAGGAAGACATACATGGAATGGAAGAGGAGACAAATAAAGAATATAGGTTCAGAGAAAAGATGAGGCAAGTTCTTTTGAAAGTGCAAGAGTGTCTTGAGAAGAGTCAACAAAAGTATAAGCTCAAAAATGATCAGTAGAGAACATCATAAATTTTATGTTAAGCACAAAATGTGGCTTTATATGAGAAAAAGAAAGAACACAAGGGACATCCATGAAGTTGAAGCCTCTAAGATATGGGCTTCTTGAGATCACTAAGCAAGTTAGAGACAGTCCCATCAAGGAAAATGAGAAGATATGCTTGAGACAGTCCCATTAAGGAAAAGGAGAAGATTGTCAAAGCTTCAAAATGTGACTTTTCCTAAACTGTTCCTTTCCACACCAAGTTTGAATATAGGTGCAGATGCTATCATAATAAATGGAGGTATCCCAATAGATTTTGTAGAAGATTCTATCATCATAAATGGAGGTATCCCAAATCTCATTTATAAAGCAATTGAAACTGTCAATGTGTAAGTGTAGTTAAGGATGTTTTTTTACTAGATAGAAAAAAGCTTAAACTAGTCTCTGATCAGAAAGAGTTCATCTAGTCACAATTTATTTACTAGATGCAGGTGCACAATAAATAGGATGTCATTAGACGTTTCAAGCAAAATAAATAAAGGTCATGATGAAATTGTAGCGGTTGCTGAAGCTGCTAATAATGCAAGTGATGTTGCATGTTCTAAGCTGTTTTGGAAGTAAATGGAACATTAATTTTCCAAAGATGATGTAGATTACCTAAGGCAATATGTTGATTTTGTTTATAAGGAAATTCCAATGCACCAAAATTCATCATTTTCAAGCCTTCCCACATTCTTGTCAAATAAGAATTGAATAGTGATGTTATGAGCATTACATTTGAAACGTATAATTGGTAAGTGGCATGACAAATTTTCACCATTACATGTTTCATTATGTTTCTATCTCTAAAGTATCATGTTCTGAAATGGCGTTCACCATGGGTTCAAGGATTCTGGAAGAAGTATTTAAACACAGTTGGAATCACATATATCATGTGCTAAAAGGATATTCTACACACTAGGTCAAATATGTCCATATGGTAAGATTCTTGGGGTTACCAACATCTAATTCTCCAAAAACATCTTCAGTTTGTGCACCAAATAGACCTTACATGCCTCAAATTGGTTGGTGGTTGCAAAATCAGTTTCTAGAGAGGCCATCTGTGGAATATTGGTGTCACCCAACATGAACGAGGATAATGCTCCATTTTCAAAGAGTGATCTAAGGACAAGGATAAATGGGAGAGGGTGCTACAACAACAAGAAACATTATTGTTTGTCATAAAGATCAAATGAGGAAGAATATTGCTATATGTTGGGGGTTTTGTTGACAACCTAACTCGTTGGAAATAAATCCTTAAATATGGGAATACCTATAACTACATGCACAGTTTGATAGGGTGCCCTACTTTATGACCACATTTTGTAAAGTCAAATCAAATTGTTGGGAGTTGGTTTCCTTCGACATCCACATTCTAAGTGTGTAGTGTTCATTGCTTGATCTGGGATAAAAAAAAAATCACTGCTTATGTATTTGGCTTAATGCTTTCGTCAAACACTTTAATGATTATTGTTGAGAGACTACCGATTACTTGAATATGATGTTGATATAAATTATTAATTATAGTTGATGGGTTTAGTGTATCTCTAGTTTTATATTTTTGTAAAATAGTTTGCATACACACAAAATTTTGGCATCCAAGAATAATATATTGCACCCAATCATCAAAACAAAGATTACATGTCAAGCAAATAGCAGAAATAATTCTGGAATTTTATGACAACCTTTAAAAACTTAGAATTAACAATATGATTTGTTGTATGCTATGACCTGTAGGTTACTATTGATACCCAATGCTGCTTTCAGCTACATAGTTATCCTTATAGTTCAATTTCGCTTGTTATTGTAGCTAGAAAACTATGGGGGAAAGAGAATGCACCCAACTCTCTTTCTCAGTCCATTTGTGAACAAATAACAGTGATATATCTGTAGTTTTTTTGTTGTCTTTAGCACAGTGGAATGCACCCCCTTGGCCACAATATCTCTAAAATGGTTTATATCTTCTTCAACCAAGGTCGTGATTTAGATGCCATAGACTTGGATTCTATGCCCCCTATAACTTCTCAAACCATTCCCTCCTGACATATGATACTCCCTCCTCAAATTCCAATGATGAATATGATGTGCAAGTTCTCCCCTCCAACGACCCTAGCCAACTCTGAAGATGCCCTCTTCGTGGCTTTTTGTAGAGATCATTTTTGAAATAAAAAAGATTATATATTCAGTCCTTAGTACACTATTTTCTAACAGATCGAAAATACCCAACACTAAGATCAACTCTCTTCTTGCTAAGAATTGACAGTGAACACATTTATTGTTGGCCCTAGTTTCCAAGCTTCTCCAAAGGGGTTGTATCTATGGTTTTAGATCTTGTATTAGATTTTTTTTGTGCTGCAACCACAAGAGACAAAATGGGAAGTTTGAACAAGGTCGGCCCCAATAATTTAGTAATGAGGACAAATAAAATCATGGGCCAAGGCATGAGAGTTTTCGAATCTAATCATTTCCACCCAAGTTGCATATGAATTGGTTTAACATAGGAATGTAAACAAAATTATATGCAAGAGAAGATGCATGTTGGGTCAAATCGATGGAGGGTTTAACAAGGTTCGTATGTTTCTCATGAAACTACAAAACCACCACCGCTCAAGCAATGCACATAGAGATGAGGAAAATTTAATATTGTTCTAATATTGATGCCAATTGAATTAGCAGTGGAGCAAGGATGTAAGGTTGTACAATTTTTCATGGATTCTCATCTTGTCATCAATTGGATATCTAATAATTCAATGCAGTGAAACCTAGGACTTGACTATCTCATCAATATAGTTTTGGAACATCTTAATGATTTGGGTAAATTTTCTTGCAAAATAGAGGAAGAGGGTAGGGATTACCGAAGACATTGTGCTCCTTTTTTTGTCTCTGTCAGTCTCCTCTACTCCTCATAGTCTTCTATCAAAATCCATTAGGGCCTTTTCACCTCACACTGTGCTCTTCGTGACCAAATCTTTCATATCATGACAACCCCTATAGAGACAAAACTTGCCAAAAGAGAATGCAGACGCTTTGGAAATGCCTTAGGGTCTAGTCCTCGTGACATTGTTCTCTTGGTATACCAGAGGATGTGGGTGCTCTGGAAATACCTCCAGGTATATTCCTTGCGGTACTATTCTCTCTGTATAGCAGAGAATGTGGGTTCTATGGAGAAACCTCATTGTCTACTCCTCGTGACACCATGCTCTCTATATACCAGAAAACATGGGTGCTCTGGGAAAAACTCAAGGTCTACTCCTCGCGGCACCATGCTCTTCATATGAATGAATGGAATAATAAAAATCATTCTGAATGATGCTTTTAGAATGAAAACTTAGGGAATATGTGTTATCAATTAAGGGTTTTAGGGCTTAGTTATCTGGAGCTATATGGGATAGAGGTGTTATAGGTTAATTTTTATAAGGTTTAGGAGTTAAAAAGTGGTTAAAAATAAGTTGAAGGGTTATATATATTTAATGATATATTATGAATTATATATCTTAGGAGTTATATGTAATCATAGTTTTAAGTTAAATTTTATAGGGATTAAATATTTAAGGTTATAATGTTTAGGTGTTAGTGGGGTTAAGAGGAAATAAGTTATTTTTTTATAAGGGTTATAGGGATTCATATTTAGTGTTAGAGGTTGTAGGTGTAGTGTTTTTAATGGTTTATAAATATAAAGGGTTGTATGCATATAGGTTTATATTAGGGATTATAAATATCAAGGGTAGCATAGGTTTATATTAGGGATAATAAATCTCAAGGGTTGTATGCATATAGACCATAACGTTTCTATAACAAAGGACATTCGGAATTAGGATTTGACATTATTACCTCACATTGGATTTATGAACTCATATTGGAAATGTAGACCTTTCACACTAATAATCATAATCATCACTACCACCACCATCATCATCGTCATCTTCATCATCATCATCCTCATCCTCATCATCGTCAACATCATCATCCTCATCATCAATGCCATATTCATCATCTTCATAATCATCAACATCTTCGTCATGATCCTCATCATCAACATTGTCACCATCTTCCTCATCAACATCATCATCATCATCATCATATTTATCATCTTCATCATTATCCCCATCCTCATCAGCATCATCATGATCATCCTCATCATCCGCATCGTCATCGTCATCTTCATCATCTTCATAATCATCAACATCTTCGTCATGATCCTCATCATCAGTGTCATCACCCTCTTCCTCATCAACATCACCATCTCCATAATCATACTCATAATCCTCATCACCATATTCATCACCATCCTCCTCCTCCTCCTCCTCACAATCCTCCTCCTCATCATCATCCTCATCCTCATCATCATCCCCATCCTCATCATTGTCATCATCATTTTCATCATCCTCATCATCGTCATCATCATCATCATCATCATCATCATCATCTTTGTCATCATCATCATCTTCATCATCATCCTCATCATCATCATCGTCATCATCATCATCATCATCATCCTTGTTATCAATGTCATTGTCATTTTCACCATCATCAACATTCTTTCCATTGTTTTCCACCTATCCCTTGAAATCCATCGTAATAACACAATATGACTAGCTAAATGCAAAGAGATAAAAGGAGATAGTATAGATAGCTTTAGAGTGCTTGGAGTTGAACTTTATGTGTTTAAATTTATCTATAGCATAAAACAAAATGAAAATTGATAGGGAAGTTAAATATATATGAATGTCTTTCATCGCCATTGAGGCTTACTCATTATATTAACCTCGCATAAGGCTTTATACCCCTCCTTTGAAATACATATACCCTAATAATGATTTTGGATCATATCAATTTATTGGACTTTATTAAATCCTGTTGTTGCAGCTGCAACAATTTCCGAAAATTCCAAAAAAAATTAGGACCCTCCTTTGCTTGGATTAGTTCGATTTTCTTCTTGGGGTTGGTCTAATAATGATTTCTCAGATTGTTTTCTAATGTTTGGGTTGATCTACCACCTGTTTCAGATTTTTTCTAACGCTTGGAAAAATTCAATGATTGATCAAACTTCATCATTTGCCTTTTAATTACGTTTTCATCATGGCTGAATCGGAAGGTATTTGCTTTTCCTCCCGTCGTTGCGGATGGATAAGCAATATTGGCTCCGACTTCCTTTCCGATTTGCTTGTTTTCACATGGGCTGTTTTTGAGTTTTACATCGAAACTTTTAATCATTTCTTTCTCCGTCGTTGCAGAAGGAAAACGGCTTCCTTCTCTGATCATTGCTTTAATGTTTCGATTCCCGCTTTGACTAGTTTTCGCCGATCCCGTAAGACATAGGCTTCCGTCGTTGCGGCTGCGGATGGCTTTATTTTCCCGGTCATATAAGTCGTTTAGGATCCACCATTGTAGAGGACCACACCCTTTTTCCTCCGCCATTGCGTCTGCCAAAGGACTAAAATTTCCGAGCATTTAGCGTTGTCGTTTCCGGTTCAAGCCCCGACATTGCGGACGGTGGTATGCTTTACGGTTCGACCATTGCGGATGAAAGAAGCACTAACCTTGCCGATGTGTAGTCATTTTTCTCCCATTACAGATCAATTTACCCTTCGCGGCTCTGCCATTGCGGCTCTCATTTCATTACTGACTCGACGATTGGTTTTCTGAGGTTCCGTCGTGTATATCTCCGCGGATGGTTTAGCGCTTTCGCCATCCGCCGTTGCGGAAAGAAGTTTTCTTTAGACTTCCGATCCAAAGATCTCTGACATCTTATCTTTAACTTTTCCCCCCACCGTTATGTTGACTATATATTTGGGGTTGGGTTTTATTGTTTTACTATTTTATTTGGACTATTGTTGTTGGGATTATCGTGAACTATCATTATCATCGTGCTGTCTTCCGCTTATGCTTGTCCGGTCCCCCATTTTCGGTACCCGCAGTCCAGGTGTCTCATCCGTGGAGCTTGAAATCCCTCTACATGTCGGTTGTGCAGTGCCAGGTAGGCTCATGTGTGACTTTTCCCGTTCCGTTTAAGTGTTTGGTTGTGTTTTTCCCCACGGTTAGGACTGTTCTACGGCCGTTATCTTTATGCCTATATAGTTGGGGATTTTGTATCTTAACTGTCCGGGGAGGGGGCGTTTTGACTCGTTGAGTAGTATTTTTCCGCAGCCTTTGTCTATGACCCTGCGCTTAGCGAATGGGGGTTTGGTGCAGACGGCCGTTACGCCATCTGCACCAAGCCGCCCTGTGTAGCGATGTTTGATGGGGGAGGGTTGTCTTGGCCTGCCTGTGGTTTGTGGATTTATCACCCTCCTTTCTCGTGGCCCTTACCCTTTCGAAACCAATGGCATTTTTCCGCGTCGTTCCACACGCAGTCATTTTTGAGGCCAAGCCAGGGGAAGTGGATATGCCGCTGCGTTTAGTTTGTTGACCATAAGTGCATGGGAATGGTTTGCTTGGAACACCGTTGAAATCTTGTGTATTGCCCCCTGTCTGTCCCACGTAGCGAAATGGTAATGGCACCCGCATAGAGCAGAATGTTTTAGTCATGTTAATGTAAATGGTTTTTCCCGCCCGATTATATTGTTAGAATTGTTTGGTATTGAAAAGTAGTGGTAGCTTGCCTATTTTTACTGCATATAACTGTTTTCCATCATGTTGGACATAGACTAAGTCACTAAACACTGCACATTGTGTTTCAATGGTTCTGTTAGTTAGGCCATTTCTGCTTATATACATGCATATATTTGCTTCATTGACTGATTGATATCATGTTAAACATAGAAGAAATGACACACTGCACACTGATGTATATAAGTTTGTCACTCAGCCAAAATGGCTTAATGTTTACAATGTTGTGTGTGGTAGGAAGATTTCGAATCCACAATGTCAAAGAGGCAAAAGAAGAAGGCCCCGGTGGTCGAGGAAGATCCCGAAGTAGAAACTGTTACCAAAACTGAATATATATATGAGGACACTAAGTGTATTTCTGGTGTTGAACATGAATACCAGTGGGGGGAAATATATAGACTGATCACATGCAGAGAGGTTCCTGACTTGGGCTTAGAAGAAGAATCCATATATGCCAACATAGAAAGATCTTCACTGATGAAGATCACCACCAGACCAGAGTTGTTCCCGTGCTCTGAAGTAATCAGTTGGATTTTGCCCTGGGCATATGTCACAACAATGATTCTGGAAAATGTTGAAAGACAGGGCTATGCTACATATAGCCCTGGATATGTAGCATTGGCTTACCACCTACCAGAAGCCCAAGTATTTTTATCTGATGATTGGCTGAACAACATTGGAATGGACCTGGTAGAGACTCTTAAAAAGATGTTGTTGCAGGGAAAGCATTACAGATACAGAGCGACGGGTGATTACGATACGGAAAGCTTAAGGGCCCCCTATAGGTTCATAGCTTTAATGTTGAACATGATTTTTGGAAGAGAACATGGTAGCTTCTTCAAGTTAGAATGGATCCCAATCATTTTTTGTGTTGCAACCCAGGGGACAATTTTCAACTGGGCCAGCCTTGTATCAAATAGTCTTTCAGCTTGCTTGGCCTCATCTTTGGGAGGAGTGGCCCAAAAGAGGTCTGAATTCTATATGAGTTCCATACTTGTAGACTGTATATTATGCAATCAGCCTTTCCCCGGCCTCAGGTGCATCTGGGATAGGGAAAGAATGCATGTCTATTCTACTTATAAACCACTATGGGCACATAAATATCACAGCTATTACCGAGAAGTCCGTGAACACTTCATCATGCCCTTATACACACTCATTTTCCTGAAGGAGTGTGATTGTATGTCAAAGGAAGCGCTGCAAGTAATCGAAGGATATGAAGATTACTATTTGACTGAGGATGGCCTATACTTCAGGATGTTTGGAGGTTCAAGAGCACCCTCCCTGCTGCCCAAATATGCCACTGACTACATCATACACAAGGAAGCAGTCAGGCAGGTCTTCTTGGATGGCATAGGGAGATTTCTGTTTGAGCATAAGAAGACTGCCTATCCTCCTTTTCCCTTCAGGTTAGGAAGCTACAAGTTTACCAGAGTGAAAAAGGCTGAAGAATTTGTAGAAGAGCTGGAAAAGTTCCATTTTGGAGAGATGTCGTTTCGTAGAAATGATACTCATGGTAAAGTAGCTGAACATTGCAAAGAAAACAATGTGCATTTTGAGTATTCCCACCATTGGGATCGAGAAGAATCCATCTTCCGAAATGCAGTAAACATGACAGCCTTGAGAAGAAGGTTCAAGAAGAAGATCACCACCAAAGGTGGGAAGGGAGATGAACAAGCAAAGGCCAAGGAAGAAGCAAAGTGAAGAAATGAGGAAGCCCAGAGGTTGGCACAAGAAGCTGCAGGGTGGCTACACTCAGAAGAAGAAGAAGAAAAGAAAAGGAAGCTGGATGAGGAGATCCAAAAGCAAGAAGCTGAAAGGATAAAGCTGACACAAACAGAGCAGTCAGCTTCTGAAACAGCTGCAGGGCAGACCCAGCATGTCGAGAACCCCAAGGTTCAAGACCCACAAGTACCTGCTGCCAGCACACCCATGGTACCCACACTCAAGATGGTCCTCATTGTACAGAATGTGGGTGAAGAAATCCCTGATTTCAACACTGTTTATTGTGATAGGGAAAAAAAGAGAATAATTAAGAGAACAGAAAGGAAAGTTGAAACAGAAGGTCTGCCTGGTAAAATGATAACGGATACGCCTGTTGTGTTGGGAACAGAGCGAGACCCTAGATTCACCATCAGAGCAGGAGTGGCATTAATCCAAGTTTCAGAGGATAATGTAGACAGGATCATGACAGACTTGGAGCTATCTAAGAAATCCTCTGCTCAATTGAAAGATACATTGAGGAAAGAGAGAGAGGAAGGAAATAGGCTGAAGCGGAAGTATGAAGACATGCAGAGGGAGATAAAGGCTTCTAAGGCTGAATTGCAGGCCCTCCAAGTAGAAAGACAAGTCAGAGAAACAACACAAGAATTCCTGGAGAAAGTGCAGAAATAATATCAAGAGCTGAAGATGTCAAAGGAACGGCTGCAGGAAAAGGTAGAAGAGCTAGAAGAGCACCAAAAGATTATCTTGGAGGTCAGTGAGCTGCACACCCAAGAACAAGGAAAGAAACATCAAGAGCATATTGCTTCTCTAACAACTGCTATGGAGGAAGCAAGGGAACAATAGGTCAACCTACAGTCGTTCAAAGAGCATGTCTTGGCCCAGAAGGCTAAGATGCTACAGCTACATACTGTTGTAGAAGAGGAGAGATGTAAAGTACTACAAATAGATGGTCGATTGGAGGAAATCTTGGAAACCTCCTCTTACTTTGTAGATCGAAGTCAGGACATCCTTGAAGTCCTGACTAGAAGAATGGCAAGGCTGGAAAACAATGAAGAAACTCCAACATAACTGCCATCAAAGGATACACAGGCCCTCAAGCGGGATTATGACTTGTTGGAATTCTCTATAAATACCGCGGAGGATTTCAAAAAATCATTTAAGAAGACAAAAGGAGCATGCACCGAGTTTTTCAGAAGGCTTCTCATTACCTACAATCGGTGCCAGATAGAGGCCGAGCAGAGGCTTGAGGCTTTCTCGGATCACAACGCCTTTGTGGAGCTGTTGCAGAAGAAATACCAGGAGGAGGAAGCTAAAGTACAGCATATTAAAGCCCTGGATGATCAGATCTTGAGGAACGAAGTAGATCATTCAGCTATCAGCGTGCAGCTTCTGAAGGATCAGCTTCGATTGAGTGTAGCCAGGATTGAGGCTATAAAAAACGAGGCTACTAATTTTGAGATAAATATTCAGTTTTTAGAGCCTTGTGCGTTTGAGGGCATTGCCTCTAAAGCTTCGGCATGGAAGAAATTTGTAGATGCCCAAGTGGGACCCTCCTCGTAAAGGATTGGTCACTTTTTGGAATATGAACATTTTGTAAAAACATTTGAGAAAAGTCAAGCGTTGGGAAACGAAGAGTTGGGAAGCGCAAAGGTTACTTTGGGTAGCAAAACCATCTCACCCTTTTGTATAAATGTAGAAAGCTTAGAAGGGAGGGGGGCTTTTTCCCAGTTAGACATGAAAAGCTATATTGTAAGAAGAACTATTTCTCTTTGCAATAAAGAAGTATTGTTTTCCTGTTGGAGGAATATTGGTGGCACTTTCAAATGTTATGCTGTGGATGGCTAAAAGATGAACTATTTTGTTTTTTCACCTTTTGTCCATTAACCGTGAGATCGTTCTAACTCTTAGAACCTATGTTCTTGTTTAAATGATTTCTAGTTTATTTTGTGGAATTACCACCATGAGTAATGTATGCCGTGCATAAGACATTTGGCTATCTCAGTGTTGAAATATCTTTTATCGTTTATGTGTTGTAGAAAGAAACATCAGTTACCTGTAATTTCTCTTTATAATGCATACACAATACACATTACTCATAATTAATTTACAGTTTGCTCCCCGGGGATAGATAGATAGATAGATAGTTAGTTTTATTTCCGCATATGTGATTTAGATGCTTGCGAGTCCTAAGACGAGGTAAGAAACTGCGCATCACATTGTGAATGATCCTTGTAGCTTTATCACCCTGCATGGTTAATTAGGTATCTGCATATCATAATAAAGTCAAAAAATACAAAAATATACAAGGTGGACCAGGCCGCAACCGATAAAACCTTTGTTTTTGTTACTTTGAACTACGGTATCCGGACCGCAAACCGGATGGATTCCCCATACCAAACAGTCACAGGCTAGTTGGGAACGTTGACTGGGGAGAATCCCCTTCTGTTGTTGCCTGCGAATTTCCAGGCCTCAACAGTTCTGGCGCTAGAAGGAGGGCAGCCAGTGCATGGATGGCCGTGGAAACTTATTTTTCCCAAGATTACCCCACCAGCAGATGTTTTGAAGCTTGTAACCTGACCCAAGTACTTACAGGTTTCGGTTATACCTTTGAAGTAAGAAAGCCTGTTCTCACCCTACATTGCTCTTTACTCAGACTTTGTTCCTTTACCTGTGCTCATGGCTGGTGTAATTGTGAATCAGCCCAACCCATTACCTACTTGGAGAGCTAGATCCCCTTTGAACCTCACACCTCCATTGCATAGCCTACCTCAAGATTTTGATAAGCTGCTGCCTAAGTTTGACCCTAAGGAAAGGATTGCTGTAGATGACCACTTACAAAGTTTCTATTTGGCGGTAGAAGGGTTAAAGGCTGGGGAGTACGAAGATGTTGTCTGTAAATTATTCCCTCATACCTTGAAAGGGGCAGCTGCTTCATGGTACTTTTCCCTGCCCACAGACTCTATTTCTGACTAGGATACTTTTGAAAGAATATTCAGAAATAAATATGCAGCCCAGAAAACTCATGCAGCACTAATGAAAGGGCTAGGCACTTTGAAGAAAGAAAGAAAAGAGAAAGTGCATAGTTTCACCCAGAGGTTTGCTACTTATCTTAAGAATTTTTCTGTAGCTGATAAGCCTTCTGATAAATTTTTGATTGAATAGTATACTTCAGATTTGGGGCCTGATCTAGCCATGTTCACCAAAATGAAAGCCAAGCCTACATTGTCAGAAACTTATGAAGAGGTTGAAAGGGTAGAAGCTGAAAAAGAGAGTGTAGAAGATTATTCTGAGCCTAAGAAGGAGCAATCACGCGGTCTTGAAGGAATGTTAAGAATGATGCAGAAACTAACTAACAGAGTGATAGATTTGGAAAAAGAAAGGGAAGCGCAGAGAACTTACGAACCCTACTACCCAAAAAGAGAGAATGGCAACCAATGGAAAATACCTCCACCAAAGTTACCATCAATGAACATAACAGAAGTAGGGAGGGATAATTTTTGCACTTTTCACCAACAACCTCATTCTGAAAAGAAGTGTCCTCAATGGCTGAATTCGATGACATTGGTGATGCATAAGCTGCTGGACTCTAAATTGACTAAATACAGTGGTAAGGAAGAAGAGAAAAGCCAGACCATAGAGAAACAAGATGATGATACCATGTTCTTATGGAATGGTGTCTCACTTTTCAACACCGAAGAGAATTCCTTCAAGTCTGAATACACACCAACAAAAACAGAAGGTACAGGCCTAGCAATTAAAGACAATACAATAATTTGAAAGATTAAAAAATTGCAGGGGAATGTCAAGAAGCACGTAGTTGTGAACATTAAAGATGACACACCTGAAGTCACTATTGTCAACCCGAAAGCAGAGCAAATCAGTGAGCCTATTAAACCTACAGAAGAACAAGCAGGTGTTGGTCAAAGAAACACTAAAAAAGTTGAGGAGCCTAAAAAAGATATACCCACTCAAAACCAACCAGGAGAAGAAGACATAGAACCAGGATGGGAAGAAACAGCTGACACCCCACCTTTTCTTTTGACCCTAGAAGTGTTGAATCATAATGTGCATAATTGCTTGGTAGACTCTGGATCATCGGTGAATGTTATGCCACTCGAGGTTTGTAAAAAGATTAATGGACAGCCAGATTCCACATCCAGGGGAGTAACTCAATTGGATAGCATAGGAGTCAAAGTAGTGGGAGAAATGAAAAATGTCCTCATTCGGTTTTCTGCAAACAACAAAATCTGCCAATTTATTGACATTATGGTGGCTGACATACCAGGAAGATATGGGCTTATTCTCAATCGAGATTGGTCTGCCAGATTAAAAGGTTATTTTTCTTCAGACTGGTCTCATTTATGGCTACCTTTTAAGGGTACCCCTAATCGGATTAAAATTTTGAGAGAGCCTTACATGAAGCACACTGTCACTAGGCTGGGAGAGGGAAATGAATATGCTAATTCTGTCTTGGGAAATTATCTAACTAAGCTTAGGATAAGACATCTTACAGAAAGAAAGGCCAATTATAAGATGGACAATCTGTCTGAGCTCCTTCAACTCCCTCAGGCTGATAGATATGAGTGTAGACTAGTAGATATGGTCTTAATTTCACAAATGGTACACTTGGACCATGGATAGATTGTGACTTTCACCACAGCCTAGCCCTTTAACCCGGTTGATTCAAGATTTTTAAGGGTGGGCACACATTGTCTTTTCTTTTGCTTTGTACATAAATAAATTGTGTTGTTTTCTTTAATGCTGTTTTGATTTATTGCTTTGAATGTTGTTTTATTTTATTTTAAATGCTTTATTGCTAGTTCTCTGGTTTTGAATAAAGAGGCAAACTTTTGGTTGCAGTGGAAACATCAGGGTTCTTTATTAACTGAAATCTTGACCAAAATATTGTGCTTTAAAGTATAGAATGTCTTATAGTAGCAGTGTTCCTAACTGGCCATGCATTCGTTGAAGTATTGCTTAACCCCTGTTAATAACTCAGAAGTAAAAGAGGTCTGGAATACTATTTCGAGGCTCCATCCATTTCACATCTTAAATGTCCAGGGGGGTGACAACAAAAGACCCACGGAAAGGAAGCAGAGTAAACAGTATATCATATATAAATGATCCCATGCCATAATTTCAGAAAGCTAAAAGCTATTAAGAGTCAAAACTACTTAAAGAAACAATACATATCAAAAGCAAATTATCAAAAGCATGCCAAAAATTTCCTCTCCGTCCGTGAGATAAAAACAAATCCTTCTCTCACACAAAAGCACACTATGGATAGAGGAGCCTGAATAAAATTCAGAAAGAAAGGCAGATGGAGGACTCAAAAGAACTAAAGTTCAAATGGAACAAAAGTGCAATTGGCATGGGAATGAGGAAAAAAAAGGATAATGTTGTTTACTATCTGTTACAATCCTGTGGTGTCCAAGCATGAAACTACCTAAGGACGGGTAAAAATAAACCTCATTTATTAGGCCTCAAAAGAGTCATTCAGACTTGCAATATTTCTGATGTTACCATTCCCCAAAGAATGGACTACTTCTCAATGATTTAAATGCTTAAGTTGGCCAGCCTAGGGATACAAACATCTAGAAGATTTCAACTTTTATTCAGATGGTCTTGCATTGGGAAGGAGTTAATTTAGAAATCTGGGTTTCACCAGGTAGACGCCAATTGTTGCAACTGCAACAATTTCCCAAAATTCCAAAAAAAATTAGGACCCTCCTTTGCTTGGATTAGTTCTATTTTCTTCTTGGGGTTGGTCTAATAATGATTTCTCAGATTGTTTTCTAATGTTTGGGTTGATCTACCACCTGTTTCAGATTTTTTCTAACGCTTGGAAAAATTCAATGATTGATCAAACTTCATCGTTTTCCTTTTAATTACGTTTTTATCATGGCTGAATCGGAAGGTATTTGCTTTTCCTCCCACCGTTGCGGATGGATAAGCAGTATTGTCTCCGACTTCCTTTCCGATTTGTTTGTTTTCACATCGGTTGTTTTTGAGTTTTACATCAGAACTTTTAATCATTTCTTTCTCCACCGTTGCGGAAGGAAAACAGCTTCCTCCTCCGATCATTGCTTTAATGTTTCGATTCCTGCTTTGACTAGTTTTCGCCGATCCCGTAAGACATAGGCTTCTCCCGTTGCGGCTACTGAAGGCTTTATTTTCCCGGTCGTATAAGTCGTTTAGGATCCGCCGTTATGGAGGACCGCACCCTTTTTCCTCCATCATTGCGTCTGCCGAAGGACTAACCTTTCCGAGCATTTAGCGTTGTCGTTTCCGGTTCAAGCCCGGACGTTGCGGACGGTGGTATGCTTTACGATTCGACCGTTGCAGATGAAAGAAGCACTAACCTTGCCGATGCGTAGTCGTTTTTCTCCCATTATGGATCGATTTACCCTTCGTGGCTCCGCCGTTGTGGCTCTCGTTTCATTACTGACCCGACGATTGGTTTTCCTAGGTTTCGCCGTGTATATCTTCACGGATGGTTTAGCGCTTTCGCCATCCGCCGTTGCGAAAAGAAGTTTGCTTTCGACTTCTGATCCAAAGATCTCCGACGTCCGATCTTTAACTTTTCCCCCCATCGTTATGTTGACTATATATTTGGGGTTGGGTTTTATTTTTTTACTATTTTATTTGGACTGTTGCGGTTGGGATTATCATGAACTATCATTATCATCGTGCTGTCGTCCGCTCGTGCTCGCCCGGTCCCCCATTTTCGGTACCCACAGTCCAGTGTCTTATCCGTGGAGCTTGACAGCCCTCTACACGTCAGTTGCGCAGTGCCAGGTAGGCTCATGTGTGCCTTTCCCCGTTCTTTTTAAGTGTTTGGTTGTGTTTTTCCCCACGGTTAGGACTGTTCTATGGCCATTATCTTTATGCCTATATAGTTGGGGATTTTGTATCTTAACTATTCGGGGAGGGGATGTTTTGACTCGTTGATTAGTATTTGTCCGCGGCCTTTGTCTATGACCCTACGCTTAGCAAATGGGGGTTTGGTGCAGACGGTCGTTACGCCGTCTGCACCAAGCTGCCCTGTGTAGCGATGTTTGATGGGCAAGGGTTTTATTGGCCTGCCTGTGGTTTGTGGATTTATCACCCTCCTTTCTCGTGGCCCTTACCCTTTCGAAACCAATGGCATTTTTCCGCGTCGTTCCGCGCGCAGTCATTTTTGAGGCCAAGCCGAGGGAAGTGGATATGCCGCTGCGTTTAGTTTGTTGACCATAAGTGTGTGGGCATGGTTTGGTTGGAACACCATTGAAATATTATGTATTGCCCCCTGTCTGTCCCGCGCAGTGAAATGGTAATGGCACCCGCATAGAGCGGAAGGTTTTAGTCATGTTAATGTAGATGGTTTTTCTCGCCCGATTATATTGTTAGAATTGTTTGGTATTGAAAAGTAGTGGTAGCTTTCCTGTATTTACTGCATATAACTGTTTTCCATCATGCTGGACATAGACTAAGTCACTGAACACTGCACATTGTGTTTCAATGGTTCTGTTAGTTAGGCCATTTCTGCTTATATACATGCATATATTTGCTTCATTGACTGATTGATATCATGTTAAACATAGAAGAAATGACACACTGCACACTGATGTATATAAGTTTGTCACTCAGCCAAAACAGCTTAATGTTTACAATGTTGCGTGTGGTAGGAAGATTTCGAATCCACAATGTCAAAGAGGAAAAAGAAGAAGGCCCCGGTGGTCGAGGAAGATCCCGAAGTAGAAACTGTTACCAAAACTGAATATATATGAGAGGACACTAAGTGTATTTCTAGTGTTGAACCTGAATACCAGTGGGGGGGAATATATAGACTGATCACATGCAGAGAGGTTCCTAACATGGGCTTAGAAGAAGAATCCATATATGCCAACATAGAAAGATCTTCACTGATGAAGATCGCCACCAGACCAGAGTTGTTCCTGTGCTCTGAAGTAATCGGTTGGATTCTTCCCCAGGAAGATGTCACAACAATGATTCTGGAAAATGTTGAAAGACACGGCTATGCTACATATAGCCCTGGATATGTAGCGTTGGCTTACCACCTGCCAAAAGCCCAAGTATTTTTATCTGATGATTGGCTGAACAACATTAGAATGGACCTGGTAGAGACTCTTAAAAAGATGTTGTTGCAGGGAAAGCATTACAGATACAGACCGACGGGTGATTACGATACGACAAGCTTAAGGGCCCCCTATAGGTTCATATCTTTAATGTTGAACATGATTTTTGGAAGAGCGCATGGTAGGTTCTTCAAGTTAGAATGGATCCCAATCATTTTTTGTGTTGCAACCCAGGGGACAATTTTCAACTGGGCCAGCCTTGTATCAAATAGTCTTTCATCTTGCTTGGCCTCAGCTTTGGGAGGAGTGGCCCAAAAAAGGTCTGAATTCTATATGAGTTCCATACTTGTAGACTGTATATTATGCAATCAGCCTTTCCCCGGCCTCAGGTGCATCTGGGATAGGGAAAGAATGCATGTCTATTCTGCTTATAAACCACTATGGGCACATCAATATCACAGCCATTACCGAGAAGTCTGTGAACACTTCATCATGCCCTTATACACACTCATTTTCCTGAAGGAGTGTGATTGTATGTAAGAGGAAGCGCTGCAAGTAATTGAAGAATATGCAGATTACTATTTGACCGAGGATGGCCTATACTTCAGGATGTTTGGAGGTTCAAAATCACCCTCCCTGCTGCCCAAATACGCCACTGACTACATCATACACAAGGAAGCAGTCAGGCAGGTCTTCTTGGATGGCATAGGGAGCTTTCTGTTTGAGCATAAGAAGACCGCCTATCCTCCTTTTCCCTTCAGGTTAGGAAGCTACAAGTTTACCATAGTGAAAAAGGCTGATGAATTTGTAGAAGAGCTGGAAAAGTTCCATTTTGGAAAGATGCCCTTCCGTAGAAATGATACTCACAGTAAAGTAGTTGAACATTGCAAAGCAAAAACGTGCATTTTGAGTATTCCCACCATTGGGATCGAGAAGAATCCATCTTCCGAAATGCAGTAAACATGACAGCCTTGAGAAGAAGGTTCAAGAAGAAGATCACCACCAAAGGTGGGAAGGGAGATGAACAAGCAAAGGCCAAGGAAGAAGCAAAGTGAAGAAATGAGGAAGCCCAGAGGTTGGCACAAGAAGCTGCAGGGTGGCTACACTCAGAAGAAGAAGAAGAAAAGAAAAGGAAGCTGGATGAGGAGATCCAAAAGCAAGAAGCTGAAAGGCTAAAGCTGACACAAACAGAGCAGTCAGCTTCTGAAACAGCTGCAGGGCAGACCCAGCATGTCGAGAACCCCGAGGTTCAAGACCCACAAGTACCTGCTGCCAGCACACCCATGGTACCCACACTCAAGATGGTCCTCATTGTACAGAATGTGGGTGAAGAAATCCCTGATTTCAACACTGTTTATTATGATAGGGAAAAAAAGAGAATAATTAAGAGAACAGAAAGGAAAGTTGAAACAGAAGGTCTGCCTGGTAAAATGATAACGGATACGCCTGTTGTGTTGGGAACAAACCAAGACCCTAGATTCACCATCAGATCAGGAGCGGCATTAATCCAAGCTTTAGAGGATAATGTAGACAGGATCATGACAGACTTGGAGCTATCCAAGAAATCCTCTGCTCAATTGAAAGATACATTGAGGAAAGAGAGAGAGGAAGGCAATAGGCTGAAGCGGAAGTATGAAGACATGCAGAGGGAGATAAAGGCTTCTAACGCTGAATTGGAGGCCCTCCAAGTAGAAATACAAGTCAGAGAAACAGCACAAGAATGCCCGGAGAAAGCGCAGAAAGAATATCAAGAGCTGAAGATGGAAAAGGAACGGCTGCAAGAAAAGGTAGAAGAGCAGCAAAAGATTATCTTGGAGGCCAGTGAGCTGCACACCCAAGAATATGGAAAGAAACATCAAGAGCAGATTGCTTCTCTAACAACTACTCTGGAGGAAGCAAGGGAACAACAGGTCAACCTACAATCGTTCAAAGAGCATGTCTTGGACCAGAAGGCTAAGATGCTACAGCTACAGACTGTTGTAGAAGAGGAGAGATGTAAAGTGCTACAAATAGATGGTCTATTGGAGGAAATCTTGGAAACCTCCTCTTACTTTGTAGATCAATCTCAAGACGTCCTTGAAGTCCTGACTGCAAGAATGGCAAGGCTGGAAAACAATGAAGAAACTCCAGCAGAACTGCCATCAAAGGATACACAGGCCCTCCAGCGGGATTATGACTTGCTGGAATTCACTATAAATACCGCGGAGGGTTTCAAAAAATTAGTTAAGAAATCGAAAGGAGCATGCACCAAGTTTTTCAGAAGGCTTCTCATTACCTACAACCGGTGCCAGATAGAGGCCGAGCAGAGGCTTGAGGCTTTCTCGGATCACAACGCCTTCGTGGAGTTGTTCCAGAAGAGATACCAGGAGGAGGAAGCTAAAGTACAACATATTAAAGCCCTGGATGATCAGATCTTGAGGAACGAAGTAGATCATTCAGCTATCAGCGTGCAGCTTCGATTGAGTGCAGCCAGGATTGAGGCTATAAAAATCCAGGCTGCTAAGTTTGAGATAAATATTTAGTTTTAGAGCCTTGTGTGTTTGAGGGCATTGCCTCTGAAGCTTTGGCATGGAAGAAATTTCTAGATTCCCAAGTGGGACCCTCCTCGTAAAGGATTGGTCACTTTTTGTAATATGAACATTTTGTAAAAACATTTGAGAAAAGTCAAGAGTTGGGAAACGAAGAGTTGGGAAGCCCAAAGGTTACTTTGGGCAGCACAACCGTCTCACCCTTTTCTATAAATGTAGAAAGCTTAGAAGGGAGGGGGGATTTTTCCCAGTTAGACATGAAAATCTATATTGTAAGACGAACTAATTCTCTTTGCAATAAAGAAGTATTGTTTGCCTATTGGAGGAAGATTGGTGGCACTTTCAAATGTTATGCTGTGGATGGCTGAAAGATGAACTATTTTGTTTTTTCAGCTTTTGTCCATTAACCGTGAGATCGTTCTAACTCTTAGAACCTATGTTCTTGTTTAAATGATTTCTTGTTTATTTTGTGGAATTACCACCATGAGTAATGTATGCCGTGCATAAGACATTTGGCTATCTGAGTGTTGAAATATCTTTTATCGTTTATGTGTTGTAGAAAGAAACATCAGCTACCTATAATTTCCCTTTATAACGCATACACAATACACATTACTCATAATTAAGTTACAGTTTGCTCCCCGGGGATAGATAGATAGATAGATAGATAGTTTTATTTCCGCATATGTGATTTAGATGCTTGCGAGTCCTAAGACGAGGTAAGAAACTGCGCATCACATTGTGAACGCTCCTTGTATCTTTATCACCCTGCATGGTTAATTAGGTATCTGCATATCATAATAAAGTCAAAAAATACAAAAATATACACGGTGGACCGAGCTGCAACCGGTAAAACCTTTGTTTCTGTTACTTTGAACTACGGTAGCCGGACCACAAACCGGATGGATTCCCCATACCAAACAGTCATGGGCTAGTTGGGAACGTTGACTGGGGAGAATCCCCTTCTGTTGTTGCCTGTGAATTTCCAGGCCTCAACAGTTCTGGTGCTTGAAGGAGGGCAGCCAGTGCATGGCTGGCCGTGGAAACTTATTTTTCCCAAGATTACCCCACCAGCAGATGGTTTGAAGCTTGTAACCTGACCCAGGTACTTACAGATTTCGGTTATACCTTTGAAGTAAGAAAGCCTGTTCTCACCCTACGTTTCTCTTTACTCAAACTTTGTTCCTTTACCTGTGCTCATGGCTGGTGTAATTGTGAATCAGCCCAACCCATTACCTGCTTGGAGAGCTAGATCCCCTTTGAACCTCACACCTCCATTGCATAGCCTACCTCAAGATTTTGATAAGCTGCTGCCTAAGTTTGACCCTGAGGAAAGGATTGCTGTAGATGACCACTTACAAAGTTTCTATTTGGCGGTGGAAGGGTTAAAGGCTGGGGAGTACGAAGATGTTGTCTGTAGATTATTCCCTCATACCCTGAAAGGGGCAGCTGCTTCATGGTACTTTGCCCTGCCCACAAACTCTATTTCCGACTGGGATACTTTTGAAAGAATATTCAGAAATAAATATGCAGCCCAAAAAACTCATGCAGCACTAATGAAAGGGCTAGGCACTTTGAAGAAAGAAATAAAAGAGAAAGTGCATAGTTTCACCCATAGGTTGCTACTTATCTTAAGAATTTTTCTGTAGCTGATAAGCCTTCTGATAAAGTTTTGATTGAATATTATACTTCAGCTTTGGGGCCTGATCTAACATGTTCGCCAAAATGAAAGCCAAGCCTACATTGTCAAAAACTTATGAAGAGGCTGAAAGGGTAGAAGCTGAAAAAGAGAGTGTAGAAGATTATTCTGAGCCTAAGAAGGAGCAATCACGTGATCTTCAAGGAATGTTAAGAATGATGCAGAAACTAACTAACAGAGTGATAGATTTGGAAAAATAAAAGGAAGCACAGAGAACTTACGAACCCTACTACCCAAAAAGAGAGAATGGCAACCAATGGAAAATACCTCCACCAACGTTACCATCAATGAACATAATAGAAGTAGGGAGGGATAATTTTTGCACTTTTCACCAACAACCTCATTCTGAAAAGAAGTGTCCTCAATGGCTGAATTCGATGACATCAGTGATGAATAAGCTGCTGGACTCTAAATTGACTAAATACAGTGGTAAGGAAGAAGAGAAAATCCAGACCATAGAGAAACAAGATGATGATACCATGTTCTTATGGAATGGTGTCTCACTTTTCAACATCGAAGAGAATGCCATCAAGTTTGAATACACACCAACAACAACACAAGGTACAGGCATGGCAATTAAAGACAATACAATAATTTCAAAGATTAAAAAATTGCAAGGGAATGTCAAGAAGCAGGGAGTTGTGAACATTAAAGATGACACACCTGAAGTCACTATTGTCAACCCGGAAGCAGAGAAAATCAGTGAGCCTATAAACCTACAGAAGAACAGGCAGGTGTTGGTCAAAGAAACAATGAAAAAGTTGAGGAGCCTAAAAAAGATATACCCACTCAAAACCAACCAGGAGAAGAAGACATAGAACCAAGATGGGAAGAAACAGCTGACACCCCACCTTTTCTTTTGACCCTAGAAGTGTTGAATCATAATGTGCATAATTGCTTGGTAGACTCTGGATCATCAGTGAATGTTATGCCAGTCGAGGTTTGTAAAATTATTAATGGACAGCCAGAGTCCACAGCCGGGGGAGTAACTCAATTGGATAACACATGAGTCAAAGTGGTGGGAGAAATGAAAAATGTCCTCATTCGCTTTTCTGCAAACAACAAGATCTGCCAATTTATTAACATTATGGTGGTTGACATACCAGGAAGATATGGGCTTATTCTCAACCGAGATTGGTCTGCCAGATTAAAAGGTTATTTTTCTTCAGACAGGTCTCATTTATGGCTACCTTTTAAGGGTGCCCCTAATCAGATTAAAATTTTGAGAGAGCCTTACATGAAGCACACTGTCACTAGGCTGGGAGAGGGGAATGAATCTGCTAATTCTGTCTTGGGAAATTATCTGACTGAGCTTAGGATAAGACATCTAACAGAAAGAAAGGCCAGTTATAAGATGGACAATCTGTCTGAGCTCCTTCAACTCCCTCAGGCTGATAGAGATGAGTGTAGACTAGTAGATATGGTCTCAATTTCACAAATGGTACACTTGGACCATGGATAGATTGTGAATTTCACCACAGCCTAGCCCTTTAACCCGGTTGATTCAAGATTTTTAAGGGTGGGCACACATTTTCTTTTCTTTTTCTTTGTACATAAATAAATTGTGTTGTTTTCTTTAATGTTGTTTTGATTTATTACTTTGAATACTATTTTCTTCTATTTTAAATGCTTTATTGCTAGTTCTTTGGTTTTGAATAAAGAGGCAAACTTTTGGTTGCAGTGGAAACATCAGGGTTCTTTATTAACTGAAATCTTGAGCAAACGACTGTTCTTTAAAGTATAGAATGTCTTCTAGTAGCAGTGTTCCTAACTGGCCATGCATTTGTTGAAGTCTTACTTAACCCCTGTTAATAACTGAGAAGTAACAGAGGTCTGGAATACTATTTCGAGGCTCCATCCATTTCACATCTTAAATGTCCAAGGGGGTGACAGCAAAAGACCCATGGAAAGGAAGCAGAGTAAACATTATATCATATATAAATGATCCCATGCCATAATTTCATAAAGCTAAAAGCTATTAAGAGTCAAAACTCCTTAAAGAAACAATACATATCAAAAGCAAATTATCAAAACCATGCCAAAAAGTTCCTCTCCGTCCGTGAGATAAAAACAAATCCTTCTCTCACACAAAAGGACACTATGGATAGAGGAGCCTGAATAAAATTCAGAAAGAAAGGCAGATGGAGGACTCAAAAGAACTAAAGTTCAAATGGCACAAAAGTGCAATTGGCATGGGAATGAGGAACAAAAGGATAATGCTGTTTACTATCTGTTACAATCCTGTGGTGTCCAAGCATGAAACTACCTAAGGACGGGTAAAAATAAACCTCATTTATTAGGCCTCAAAAGAGTCATTCAGAGTTGCAATATTTCTGATGTTACCATTCCCCAAAGAATGGACTACTTCTCAATGATTTAAATGCTTAAGTTGGCCAGCTTAGGGATACAAACATCTAGAAGATTTCAACTTTTATTCAGACGGTCTTACACTGGGAAGGAGTTAATTCAGAAATCTGGGGTTCACCAGGTAGTCTCCAATTGTTGCAGCTGCAACAATTTCCCAAAATTCCAAAAAAAATTAGGACCCTCCTTTGCTTGGATTAGTTCTATTTTCTTCTTGGGGTTGGTCTAATAATGATTTCTCAGATTGTTTTCTAATGTTTTGGTTGATCTACCACCTGTTTCAGATTTTTTCTAACGCTTGGAAAAATTCAATGATTGATCAAACTTCATCATTTGCCTTTTAATTACGTTTTCATCATGGCTGAATCGGAAGGTATTTGCTTTTCCTCCCGCCGTTGCGGATGGATAAGCAGTATTGGCTCCGACTTCCTTTCCGATTTGTTTGTTTTCACATCGGCTATTTTTGAGTTTTACATCGAAACTTTTAATCATTTCTTTCTCCGCCGTTGTGGAAGGAAAACAGCTTCCTCCTCCGATCATTGCTTTAATGTTTCGATTCCCGCTTTGACTAGTTTTCACCGATCCCATAAGACATAGGCTTCCACCGTTGCAGCTGCGGAATGCTTTATTTTCCCGGTCGCATAAGTCATTTAGGATCCGCCATTGCGGAGGACCGCACCCTTTTTCCTCCGTCGTTGCGTCTGCCGAAGGACTAACCTTTCCGAGCATTTAGCGTTGTCATTTCCGGTTCAAGCCCGGACGTTTCGGACGATGGTATGCTTTACGGTTTGACCGTTGCGGATGAAAGAAGCACTAACCTTGCCAATGCATAGTCGTTTTTCTCCCATTATGGATCGATTTACCCTTCGTGGCTCCGTTGTTGTGGCTCTCGTTTCATTACTGACCCGACGAATGGTTTTCCGAGGTTCTGCCATGTATATCTCCACGGATGGTTTAGCGCTTTCGCCATCCGCCGTTGCAAAAAGAAGTTTGCTTTCGACTTCCGATCCAAAGATCTCCGACGTCCGATCTTTAACTTTTCCCCCCACCGTTATGTTGACTATATATTTAGGGTTGGGTTTTATTGTTTTACTATTTTATTTGGACTGTTACTGTTGGGATTATCGTGAACTATCATTATCATCGTGCTTTCGTCCGCTCACGCTCGACCGGTCCCCCATTTTCGGTACCCGCGGTCCAGGTGTCTCATTCGTGGAGTTTGACAGCCCTCTACATGCCAGTTGCGCAGTGCCAGGTAGGCTCATGTGTGCCTTTCCCCGTTCCGTTTAAGCGTTTGGTTGTGTTTTTCCCCGCGGTTAGGACTGTTCTGCAGCCGTTATCTTTATGCCTGTATAGTTGTGGATTTTGTATCTTAACTGTTCGGGGAGGGGGCATTTTGACTCGTTGAGTAGTATTTGTCCGTGGCCTTTGTCTGTGACCCTGCGCTTAGCGAATGGGGGTTTGGTGCAAACGGTCATTACGCCGTCTGCACCAAGCTGCCATGTGTAGCGATGTTTGATGGGGGAGGGTTGTCTTGGCCTACCTGTGGTTTGTGCATTTATCACCCTCATTTTTCGTGGCCCTTACCCTTTAGAAACCAATCACATTTTTCCCCGTCGTTCCGCGCACAGTCGTTTTTGAGTCCAAGCCGGGGGAAGTGGATATGCCGCTGCATTTAGTTTGTTGACCATAAGTGTGTGGGCATGGTTTGGTTGAAACACCGTTGAAATCTTGTGTAATGCCCCATGTCTATCCCACGAAGCGAAATGGTAATGGCACCTGCATAGAGCGGAAGGTTTTAGTCATGTTAATGTAGATGGTTTTTCCCGCGTGATTATATTGTTAGAATTGTTTGGTATTGAAAAGCAGTGGTAGCTTGCATGTTTTTACTGCATATAACTGTTTTCCATTATGCTGGACATAGACTAAGTCACTGAACACTGCACATTGTGTTTCAATGGTTCTGTTAGTTAGGCCATTTCTGCTTATATACATGCATATATTTGCTTCATTAACTGATTGATATGAAGTTAAACATAAAAGAAATGACACACTGCACACTGATGTATATAAGTTTGTCACTCAGCCAAAATGGCTTAATGTTTACAATGTTGTGTGTGGTAGGAAGATTTCGAATCCACAATGTCAAAGAGGCAAAATAAGAAGGCCCCGATAGTCGAGGAAGAGCCCGAAGTAGAAATTGTTACCAAAACTGAATATATATATATATATGAGGACACTAAGTGTATTTCTAGTGTTGAACCTGAATACCAGTAGGGGGGAATATATAGACTGATCACAAACAGAGAGGTTCCTGACACGGGCTTAGAATAAGAATCCATATATGCCAACATAGAAAGATCTTCACTGATGAAGATCGCCACCAGACCAGAGTTGTTCCCGTGCTCTGAAGTAATCGGTTGGATTCTGCCCAGGGAAAATGTCACAACAATGATTTTGGAAAATGTTGAAAGATAGGGCTATGCTGCATATAGCCCTGGATATGTAGCGTTGGCTTACCACCTACCAGAAGCCCAAGTATTTTTATCTGATGATTGGCTGAACAACATTAGAATGGACCTGGTAGAGACTCTTAAAAAGATGTTGTTGCAGGGAAAGCATTACAGATACAGGCCAACGAGTGATTACGATATGACAAGCTTAAGGGCCCCCTATAGGTTCATAACTTTAATGCTGAATAGGATTTTTGGAAGAGCACATGGTAGGTTCTTCAAGTTAGAATGGATCCCAATCATTTTTTGTGTTGCAACCCAGGGGACAATTTTCAACTGGGCCAGCCTTGTATCAAATAGTCTTTCAGCTTGCTTGGCCTCAGCTTTGGTAGGAGTGGTCCAAAAGAGGTCTGAATTCTATATGAATTCCATACTTGTAGACTGTATATTATGCAATCAGCCTTTCCCCAGCCTCAGGTGCATCTGGGATAGGGAAAGAATGCATGTCTATTCTACTTATAAACTACTATGGGCACATAATATCATAGCCATTACCAAGAAGTCTGTGAACACTTCATCATGCTCTTATACACACTCATTTTCCTGAAGGAGTGTGATTGTATGTCAGAGGAAGCGATGCAAGTAATCGAAGAATATGCAGATTATTATTTGATCGAGGATGGCCTATACTTCAGGATGTTTGGAGGTTCAAGAGCACCCTCCCTGCTGCCCAAATATGCCACTGACTACAGCATACACAAGGAAGCAGTCATGCAGGTCTTCTTAGATGGCATAGGGAGCTTTCTGTTTGAGCATAAGAAGACCGCCTATCCTCCTTTGCCCTTCAGGTTAGGAAGCTACAAGTTTACCAAAGTGAAAAAGGCTGATGAATTTCTAGAAGAGCTGGAAAAGTTCCATTTTCGAGAGATGCCCTTCTGTAGAAATGATACTCATGGTAAAGTAGCTGAACATTACAAAGCAAACAATGTGCATTTTGAGTATGCCCACCATTGGGATCGAGAAGAATCCATCTTCCGAAATGCAGTAAACATGACAGCCTTGAGAAGAAGGTTCAAGAAGAAGATCACCACCAAAGATGGGAAGGGAGATGAACAAGCAAAGGCTGAGGAAGAAGCAAAGAGAATAAATGAGGAAGCCCAGAGGTTGGCACAAGAAGCTACAGGGTGGCTACACTCAGACTAAGAAGAAGAAAAGAAAAGGAAGCTGGATGAGGAGCTCTAAAAGCAAGAAGCTGAAAGGATGAAGCTGACACAGACAGAGCAGTCAGCTTTTGAAACAGCTGCAGGGCAGACCCAGCACATGGAGAACCCCGAGGTTCAAGACCCACAAGTACCTGCTGCCAGCACACCCATGGTCCCCACACTCAAGCTGGTCCCCTTTGTACAGAAGGTGGGTGAAGAAATCCCTGATTTCAACACTGTTTATTATGATAGGGAAACAAAGAGAATAATGAAGAGAACAGAAAGGAAATTTGAAATAGAAGGTCTGCCTGGTAAAATGATAACGGATACGTCTGTTGTGTTGGGAATAGACTGAGACCCTAGATTCACCATCAGAGCAGGAGCGACATTAATCCAAGCTTCAGAGGATAATGTAGACAGGATCATGATAGACTTGGAGATATCCAAGAAATCCTCTACTCAATTGAAAGATACATTGAGGAAAGAGAGAGAGGAAGGCAATAGGCTGAAGTGGAAGTATGAAGACATGCAGAGGGAGATAAAGGCTTCTAAGTCTGAATTATAGGCCCTCTAAGTAGAAAGACAGGTTAGAGAAACAACACAAGAATGCCTGGAGAAAGTGCAGAAAGAATATCAAGAGATGAAGATGGAAAAGGAACGGATGCAGGAAAAGGTAGAAGAGCTAGAAGAGCATCAAAAGATTATCTTGGAGGCCAGTGAGCTGCACACCCAAGAACAGGGAAAGAAACATCAAGAGCAGATTGCTTCTCTAACAACTACTCTGGAGGAAGCAAGGGAACAGCAGGTCAACCTACAGTCGTTCAAAGAGCATGTCTTGGCCCAGAAGGCTAAGATTCTATAGCTACAGACTGTTGTAGAAGAGGAGAGACGTAAAGTACTACAAATAGATGGCCGATTGGAGGAAATCTTGGAAACCTCCTCTTACTTTGTAGATCGATCTCAAGACGTCCTTGAAGTCCTGACTGCAAGAATGGCAAGGCTGGAAAACAATGAAGAAACTCCAGCAGAACTGCCATCAAAGGATACACAGGCCCTCAAGCGGGATTATGACTTGCTGGAATTCGCTATAAATACCGTGTAGGATTTCAAAAAAGCAGTTAAGAAGACGAAAGGAGCATGCACCGAGTTTTTCTGAAGGCTTCTCATTACCTACAACCGGTGCCAGATAGAGGCCGAGCAGAGGCTTGAGGCTTTCCCGGATCACAACGCCTTTGTGGAGCTGTTGCAGAAGAGATACCAGGAGGAGGAAGCTAAAGTACAGCATATTAAAGCCCTGGATGATCAGATCTTGAGGAACGAAGTAGATCATTCAGCTATCAGCGTGCAGCTTCTGGAGGATCAGCTTTGATTGAGTGCAGCCAGGATTGAGGCTATAAAAAACCAGGCTGCTAAGTTTGAGATAAATATTCAGTTTTTAGAGCCTTGTGCGTTTGAGGGCATTGCCTCTGAAGCTTCAGCATGGAATAAATTTCTAGATGCCCAAGTGGGACCCTCCTCGTAAAGGATTGGTCACTTTTTGTAATATGAACATTTTGTAAAAACATTTGAGAAAAGTCAAGCATTGGGAAGCCCAAAGGTTACTTTGGGAAGCCCAACCGTCTCACCCTTTTGTATAAATGTAGAAAGCTTAGAAGGGAGGGGGGATTTTTCCCAGTTAGACATGAAAAGCTATATTGTAAGAAGAACTATTTCTCTTTGCAATAAAGAAGTATTGTTTGCCTGTTGGAGGAAGATTGGTGGCACTTTCAAATGTTATGCTGTGTATGGCTGAAAGATGAACTATTTTGTTTTTTCACCTTTTGTCCATTAACCGTGAGATCGTTCTAACTCTTAGAACCTGTGTTCTTGTTTAAATTATTTCTGGTTTATTTTTTGGAATTACCACCATGAGTAATGTATGTTGTGCATAAGACATTTGGCTATCTGAGTGTTGAAATATCTTTTATCGTTTATGTGTTGTAGAAAGAAACATTAGCTACCTGTAATTTCTCTTTATAATGCATACACAATACACATTACTCATAATTAAGTTACAGTTTGCTCCCCGGGGATAGATAGATAGATAGATAGTTAGTTTTATTTATGCATATGTGATTTAGATGCTTGCGAGTCCTAAGACGAGAGGTAAGAACCTGCGCATCACATTGTGAACGCTCCTTGTATCTTTATCACCCTGCATGGTTAATTAGGTATCTGCATATCATAATAAAGTCAAAAAATACAAAAATATACACGGTGGACCGGGCCGCAACCGGTAAAACCTTTTTTTTTGTTACTTTGACCTACAGTAGCCGGACCGTAAACCGGACGGATTCCCCATACCAAACAGTCACGGGCTAGTTGGGAACGTTGACTGGGGAGAATCCCCTTCTGTTGTTGCCTGCGAATTTCCAGGCCTCAACACCTGTATATTGTAGTGTTCTTTATATTCATTGTAATTTATATTAATATAATAATTAGAACACCTTGGCAAAGTTTTCGTGGGTTTCTTGGCAAAGTTTTCCTTACAATAAAAAATGTTGACCTGTATATTTTGTTGGTTCTTTCGAGATATAGAATAGACTAAAATCATCATTGTGGAATGCACACTAGAGTGGACAATTTCAACGTATATTAGAGTGGTGATATAGTGTTTTCATAAATGTAAAATATTTTCAATTGCACGATTTAGACACGTAATCACCTAGTTTTGATATTGTAACCCAATGCATGGTTCCAAAGTTCAATAATGTGTTGTCACAAATGTAAAATATTTTCAATTTCACAATTTGGACACATAATCACATAGTTTTGATATTGTAACCTAATGCATGGTTCTAAAGTTCAATTATGATAACCCTTATTGTATATGCATGCATTGACCAAAACAACACGTGTACATTGGAGTGGATTTATATAGCTTAACACGAGGAGTCCCAACAATGGCAAGAAATCATCTTCCTCTTCTTGAATTTTTGTATTGAGAATATGAATAGAGAATAAACATAAATTTATTTGTATTCTTAGATAAATTATTTATATACCATCTTAATATTTACCCAATTTGATAACTTCAATACATGTTTTATGTTTCAATTTGTATGAACTTGATAATTTGTCACCCATGATCTAAAAAGGATTGTGCATATAAATTTAACTCATCCCCATGGGTACATCAATGGTCATTTCACTCTTTAGTGGACTGCAAATTTGTGAACATATTATGATGATTACAATTTTGGCATAAGCAATAACAACATTATGGGGTTTCAATAAATATAAAACATTCGCAAGCCCTTCAAAATACTTATAATCGCTTTGCTTTGCCAACTCAAAATTAAAATTATCTTGAATACATAAATATTTAATGTCAATAAAGTATTAAAAAAGTATTGTTGATATCAATGTCACAAATAATATTTAATCTATTGCCTTT
>LPNX010076014.1:445381-475916 GCA_001517045.1 Pseudotsuga menziesii
TGAATGAAAACAAATATTATATTATAAAGTAGTTGAAGATTCTTTAATCGTCCAAAGTATATAAGAGTATAGATACAAAGATTATACTATCTAAAAAGAAGATCCTTTAAAAGTTTCCTCAACATATATGAGATATGACACATAATACATGACACGTGGTGGGATCATTGTTATTAAATGTAAGTGTGTTCTTTTGAAATTCAAAGTTAATAAATGTGATAAGTTCTTACTTACACTTTCAATTTCACTTCACAAAAATGCATGTATGATTTCGTGCACTTTCTAGTGGTACAAAGCATGGCACATTATTGATGACATTAATTGGTGCAAAAACAAGATCCATCCCTCTAGTGTTGGAATTGTTTTGATCAAAGACACATTAGGCCAACTACACACATTATGAAAAAATATGTTCTCACATACCTCCTAGATTCCAACATTGCTAGAACATCATTGTTATTAATTTATGATTCAATATTTAATTTTAAAAAACAAAACATAAAAGATGGTTTAATATATAATTTTTAAAAACAAGACATACATTCTGATTTACACAAAACATCCGTTGCTAGAGCAACGAACTTCTATCGCTATAACGATGTTTTGGACTATGCGTCGCCATAGCGATGAACCTCCATCGCTATAGCAACATTTTGGACTATGCGTCGTTATATCGACGATTGTCGGGGACATTTCATTTTTTTTTTAAATTTTAAACTGTTTTTCCACAAAAAATCGATTTTAACTTATTCATGGCAAACTTTCGTGGGACTTTTGAGCCATATGTAGTAGTGTATCCATGGGAGAGGAAGCCAATAGTCCCGAAGATGATAGAACCCTGTAGGCCTGAAGGATGAGGAATTTTTTTAGTTAATTAATTGATTGAATTTTGTAATCAATAGAATTACAGATTAAAGAATAATCTATCGGAGATTTGAAGAGGCGTGAAGGTGAAAGGTCATGAGCCTATTTTGAAAAGATGCAATGTTTTAAAATGTAGAAGATATAAACATAATTTTGAAGAAGAAGTGGTGTCTCTGATGTTTAGATTGAAGGTTCAGTAAGGAACATAAAATAAAGTGTATTCTAGGTTATAAAATGCATATATAAAGTAGCATTGAAGATCGAAGGAACAAACCAAGTTGAGTGCACATTCAAGATGAAGAAGTGTTGAATAGAAGACAGAGTGTAAAGAAGAAGAACTGAAGCTGTATGCAGTCTAGATCTATGCAAAAACCTGAGAAGACGCAGATCAACAAAATGAAGAAATTGACAATATCTAAGGAAGGTATGGAAGACTAGTAAGAATCAAACTAGGGTGGCAGGGTGGTGCTAGGGAAGGCTACAGACATGCAAGAGGTTTGTAGTCTCCTTCCATTAGTAGCTGGTAAATAGGGTGTTGTAGCATCCTTGCATGTAGTAGCAGGCAAAAACGAAGGTGTAGTAGCATCCTTGTCTGTAGTAGTAGGCATAAACTTATTGGAAATAGAATTTTGTAGTATAGAAAGAATTGGCGGTTTTCCCAATTGGGTTTCCATGATAAAAATATGTGTTATGTGTATCTTGTTGATTCCATGTTCGATTAAGTTTAAATAAGTGGTTTAAAATAGTAAAAAGTTAACAATACTGACTCACCCCCCTCTCAATATTGACCAATATTCTAACACAAATGCTCTTATATATAAAAAAATGTATTTATGCCCTTATAAATAAAAATGTCTTTATGCCCATACAAAGAAAATACCTTATAATGAAAAATGTAGTTATGGCCTTATAAAGAAAAAGGTCGTTATGCCCATATAAAGAAAATACCTTATAAAGAAAAATGTCGTTATGCCCATATAAAGAAAATACCTTATAAGGAAAAATGTTCTTATGCCCTTATAAAGAAAATACTTTATAAAGAAAATTGTCCTTATGCCCATATAAAGAAAATGCCTTATAAGAAAAAATGTCCTTATGATCTTATAAAGAAAATACTTTATAAAGAAAAATGTTCTTATACCTTATAAAGAGAATACTTTGTTAAGAAAAATGTGTTTTTGGCCTTATGAAATGTCCGTGTGTTTTTATGCCCTTAAAATATGCGAACTTGGATAATGCGAACTCTCGGCTGAAATATGAACTTGGATATGCGAACTATTAGCTAAAAAAAGCATAGAAAAAGATTCTCGATTGAGAAATTGTGGAAAACTATCTCAGATAAGAGATTATATATACAACTCTCGACCGAGCAATTGTGAAATCCCATCGGAATCACGGGAATTTAATGTGTTGCCCCCTAAAAGATTCTTGGGGCATTATGTGACAAAACTCTCGGCAGAGAAATGTTTTAAACTTTCAGACGAGAGTTTTAAATCACTTTTGGCCGAGAGTTTTAATTAACCCTGGGTTAATTTTGGAGTGGGAATAACTCTCGCTCGAGGTATTTTAAATTTCTCGACTGAGATATTTTCTCAACCAAGAGTTTTTGGTCAACAATCCCAGCACCATTTCTATAGTATTCTGAAATGTGTCACTTTAACAAGGTGGAAACACTGCAAAACATCAGAATTAAATGTCGGAGTTTATACCAGTAGATTCATCATTCAATATACTTTCTCGTAATATAAAAATGTTTGAATTTTATTTAGGATTTCTATTTTTTACTATTTTTTTTCTAAACTTTATCATTAAAAAAATTAGTGACTTAAAAATCAGTCACAATGAAAATTCATTATCATCACAATGATGAAGCCAAAAAAATATAAAATCTCACAAGGATGTTCCTTGCAGCGTCCTCTTCAAAAGGGTGGTTTTGGTTTGTTTTATAAGAGTCACATTTGAAAGAATATGCGAAGACAAAAACATGTGTCAATAAGGCACCATTTTTTGTACATATGCTATTTCGATAAATAATAAAATTTATTGTATAAGTCTAAAAATCCTCAACATATAGTCCATGCACAAGTGCAATTTATGTAGATTATGAGTATGAGTAGATTATGAGTATGAATAATTATCTATAAGAAAAATGTGGTTCACACAAGTCACTCATTATTCATACTTAAAATTTTAAAGTATATGTCATTGGTGGACGTCGAATTTTCCTCACTATATGTCGATAATTTAAAAAAAAATATGAGTACGTATCTAATTCAATTCTCTAAAACTTGTGTGTTTACTTAAAGGTGAAATTCCTAAGGGAGATATGGGTTTTAAGGGGTTGAAGTTGAAAAACATAAAATTTTGTAGTTTGTTTTGTCGAAAAGCAAGAAAAACTGTTTCCCAACTTCATGTTTTCACCCTGTCTCCATGGTTAATTGATCTAAACGATGTGATCGGAATGGTTAAATATTGCAATATAATTCCTTGATGTTTTGCTTATATTAATGATGAGATGTCTTCGCATACTGAATGAAGTCGTACTTGTCAATGTCTTTGCTGAATAATAAAATGATTGCGCGATAATAAATATGATGTGAATGATAAGGAATAGTTTCTGATGCGACTGATGATGGATAGTTTATGTTAACGTGAAAACCCCCTTTCTGGATCTCTGGTTAGTATTGCGATAGAGAGAATAGTTGCACAACTCCTCTTCTTTACTGCAGTATTGTGGTTCCTGCAGCCCTCCCTCAAACATCTCGGGTGAGACTGCATCTTCTTCGTAGGTGTTGATGGACAGGGTGAAACCTAATTGGGATGGTGTTTAGGGAGATCATGTCGAAGGGTGTCGACAGTGAGTGAACCCCTGTCGACAGAGTTGTGTCAACAATGGATGCTTCAATGACAAAGGATGTAGACTCAAGCATATAAGAATGGGGCACAAATTCGCTATAATCTCTTCTTTCTCCAAAGTTCTCCTCCTTCAATGCTTCACAATAGCTCAATATATAACCCCTCAATATGAAATGAAGGGCCAAATTGGAGCGTTTCCCGGCATATGGAAAGTTAAGGATCAATTCATTCTTTACTTGAAGGGGAAAACTCCAAATATTTTTAGCATAAAACCCGATGTATGCAGGTGATAGTGGTGCAAGCTACCTATATGCGGGTTGTAAACTTGTGACCCATGTCTATTTCAAAAAGTATTTTTAAGGGGTTCAATTGGAGCATCAGGGCAATGGTGAGAAAATGGATAAAGTGAGTCTCCATAGGGACATGGAAATGCCATCAAAGCATGATGTATCATATGTGGAAAATCACGCTATAACAAGGATAATACAATCATTTTTTTGCATGGGTCAGGGCTTTATATGTTCTAAGTGATCTATGACCTCCAGGAACATTCCCCACCAGAAAATCCTTAGAAGTGTTATCCCTTGTTATCTTTTTTGTCCTTCTAGTCTTCATTGACGAAAAATTTATTACTAAACCCCCTTTCACCACTCCTTTCTATTTATATTTCCCAAACTTTTTTTCAAACCATCCATTGAAGAATTAAGTAGAATGATTTCTTCCCCAATAATACTTCCCTTACTAATATCAACAGTTTTTGGAACAATCCCTTCCCTTCCCTTCGTAATCTCTAACAGTTTTTGGAACAGTCCCCGAGAAGACCTGAAGGGGGAATTTTTTAATCATGTCCTTGTAGGAAGGTTCACAGAGAGCAATAAGCACCTCGCAGCACAGCAATTAATGCTGCGGCTGTGGGGCACAGCAACCGTTGGATCAACAATGAGATCAAATCCGACTGTTGTTGTGCCCCACAGTCGCAACATTAATTGCTACGCTGCGGGGTGCATATTGCTCTCCAAATTTCACGAGTAGTAAGTACCTCAACGTCCAAATAAGAATTTTCATCTACCAGACTTGTATAATTCTTTTCAACTAAGACAAAATACCAATAATTATATTTCATAAAAAATAAGGAGGAACGTAATCTAAAATCCTTGATTTAACATACAAATGTAAAGCTTTGTGTTAATAAAAACCCTTAAAAATGTATTGTTTGGCTATCATTTCATATACTTCACCACATGCGATGACGCCAAGTATGTAATTAATTGATGCTTTTTTTTTTTCAAAGAAAAAAAATCGTAAATATTTTATTCACATTTTGCAGATGGCCCTAAAGTCCATTATACCAAATAAAGCCAACTAAAAAGTTGACATTACAAAACAGATAATTGTCTCATGAAAGAGCACAATATACCTTTAATATCCAGAATCTGAACCAACTATAAGTTGTCAATACAAACTATAAAATTGCCTAAAAAAGCATGAAATCCATGTTCATGAAAACTATGAAGTTGAACTTCACAGGTCCATATATCATCAGCAAAAATGTTGTCATAAAAATTGACCAAAAATAGGTCACTTCTATTCAATAAGACATCCAAATATTGCAATTATGTATTTGTTGTCCCAAAAGATAACTCCGCGCAGATTGGCCTTGAGCAAGATGACTCAGGATCGACACCCTCAATCCACGCAGCTCTATGCTATCGGATTCTGACCGCACTAGAAACCTCGCAAGATCAGGATCGACACCCTCAATCTAAATATCGAAATGAGTCCAATAAACAACAGATCCTCCGCATGCAAGAAATGGCTCTCAGGATGGACTCCCTCAATCCACGTAGCTCTATGCTATCGGATTCCGACCGCACCAGACCTTGCAAGATCAGGATCGATACCCTCAATCCATGCAGCACCCGGACTTCCATCATTTCGCGAACCGATAAGCCGCGGCCGCACCAGGAATCAACCTCTCAAGAGAGAGCCGAAGCCCTCGCCCCCAAATTGGAGCTAATGCCAATAACGGCCAAGAAGAGCCAGATAGATCAATGAAATGGCCCAGAAATAATGAGCAAAACTGCCCAATACGTTCACCAGAAATCGCTCCAAGAAATCGCTCCATCTGATAATCATACAACCATAAAACATGAGCCAATAACCCAACTCCGATTCCCAGAATCGCTCCAAGAAAACGTCAAAATCCGAAACCCTTGACCCCGATTCATCCACTGCCAGACGTGGGAAAACACCAGAAATCTTTATCTCCCTGGTAGCTGGCTCCAATAAGTGACCGACTGCACGTTCTTCGAAAGTCGGTTGCTGGGCGAATCGAAGAAATGGGCGTTCCTTGGAGAGCCGATGAAATGGGCAATCATGGGGCGAAACCCCGCAGAAACGTATCCATCTATCAACCCTGGCGACGCATCGTGGATACACGATCTTCCTCATGGAAATCGATTGTTGAACGAAATACAGCCAGAATCAGAGGCGGTGAACCTGCTGAAAGAAACGGCCTCCAGCTAAAGTAGCCACCATCTGCAGGCAGGCCGCCAGCGAGAAGCACACCTCGCCATCGCCAATCTGTCGACCCGCTTCAGAAATCGCCACCGCCGCCACAGGAAGCAGCATCCACAGGGCTTACGATCTATGCGCTTGATTCGTCTCTTCCATCATATGAAACCAGAGAGCGAAACTGCTCATCTTCGATTATCTTGAAGAGCGAATCAGGAAGGGCGATAGCGTTTTACACACCCAGGATGCGATTTGGGATTGCCAAAACAGCCCACCGATGAACACCTGATACGGAGCTTCCGCCATGATGCCACACAGAACTGAAAGTCTGCAACGGGAAGCGGCGTCCAAGTGCGTCGGCCCTCCCTATCACTCCATCGTTCACACCAGAGTTCTTGGAGCGGAGAGAGCCGTTGAATTGGAGCGTTCTTGTAGCTCCCTCCCCTCTAATTGATGCTAATGTCTTGGAGGTTGAGCTCATTTGGTTTTATGGTCATATACGACCATATCAATTTATTATAGAGTTTGAGATCAAAATCTTGTACATACAAATCGGTGTATTGTCAATCTATTTTTGGTGCATGAGGTAGGGTTTTGATTAAAGCAATTTTTTTGGTTCATTTATAGTGTTCCACAAATAAGGATAAATGGAAGTTTGTACAAATATATTTGCATTATTTTTAGCATAAATTTATTTTAAACCTGAGTTTATCAAGTATTTTTTGTTGTGTAATTTTTTTAATTTATACCTCAAGAAATTGGATTCCTCTAGGTGTTTGATAGATCTGGGTTTAAGATGGATCTATGATGATTTTTATTTATGAGTCAGCATGAATTTTTAATTACTTTTTTATTTTTATTTTTGACAACTTATGAGTCAACATGATTTTTTTTTAATTACTTTTTATTTTTTGTAACTTATGAGTCAACATAATTTTTTTAATTACTTTCTATTTTTTGTAACATTATCGTATACATAACATTATAACATCTCCTCCATACTAGGTTGTAGAGAACCTCACTACTCTAAGGAAAACATTAATGGTGGATATTTTTTTAAAGAAAAATGAGTAGAGTAATTTTGTATTAAACCGACTAAGGAGAATTATCCAAGACAATACAAATAGAGGAAGTTTAATATGTAAAAAGTTGGACAGTAACAATACAACTTTTCTCTTCTTTATATCTTTGCAAGTCCATGCCTGTCGTCTTCACAAAACATTGACAAATATTTATCCTTATATATTGTCCTAGTAGTTTATCACATGTAAAATACATATAACAACATATATTTAAAAAGACTCATGGCCACCGTGGACTTTCTTCTACTACTTCTAATCTTTATGTGATTAATTGGAGCTAGAAGTTTCCATTGCAATAATTTCTGATTGTTGAACCGAGTCATCCTCCATATTCCTAGAATACATTTACTAAACCTTTGCATACTAAACATATTTAGACATCCCTAGGAGGATATTAAAATGTATCTCGAAATCATTGATTAACTTTGCAATGTGTTTCCCTTGTTCTACAACAATATCCTCTATAATCCTCATTTTTCATCTTGCATATCCATATGAGATTTAACACTGTCAATAGACCCTTGCAACCTATCAAACCTCACACTAAATCAGCTCAACATCCTCATACTCGTCCTTATTCCTCCCTATTCATCCCCTCCCATATCACCCTGGCCTGCGGGAATGTCTATGCCAAGATTTAAAACCAACAAAGAGAGAGACCAAAGACCTTCCCAAGGAAATAATCCTCTATTTCTGAGAGTGAATTGACCATCACCAAGACCAAAAAATAGACCCACAATCTCCTCGTAATTATGAATAGCATGATCCTTGTTCCGATTGTATTAAAAACAAAAGACGTGATATTGCTTACTAGGGATGCTAGATCGAGGAAAAAAGGCAAACTCAACACATGAAAGGTTAGGAGAAACCCTATATTTTTTCCTTCCACACCAAGCACAACCATCCATTAACATGAGACATAATAGTCCCACCTATGCCTTGAGAAAATTAAAAGTAAGCCATAAAAATAGCTGCAACATCTAGAAGAAGCAAGTTGTGAAGGGAGCCTAAAGCATGGGGGACTATCAAGGATCCCTTGTATGCAATATAATTACAATGATATCCCACACACGATGGATCCTTCTCGAAGTTCCCTTGTATGCAATATAATTGCAATGATATTCCACACACGATGGATCCTTCTCGAAGTTATTCATTCCATCATTTCCAAGAGACATTAAATGATGCTTTGATTTCTTGGAGCAAAATTCACCCATTAATAAACGAAGGGATCCACCTTCTTTTGGGAAGGCCTTCATTTTCAACTAAAATTCCACTATCCAACTTAGTTTCCTCATTAGCTAATTGATCAGCTAGTGTGTTGTTGTGCTGAAAAATGTGTAATATGTTTATGTCATGGATTTGGTTAAGACGCGATATGATTTGATCATAGATTCTTGAAAGAATCGTTCCCTCTTTGATAGTCCTTTTCCTTATCTTCTTGATCACCATTAAAGAATCCCCTAGGATAAACATTTTTGGAATTTGGAGATGATTTGCGATATCCAAACCCATATACAGAGCATAAAGTTCTACTTGGTTTTTGGTAGTCTTGCCAATTCCCCAAGAAAATATCAATTGCTTTTGTCCATTGATGTCCAAAAGGAATCCCCGCACCTACCACTCCAAAGTGTTTTGGTGGAGTTTTTTAATGTTACAAACAAAATTATAAAAAAAGATTGCTAGTTAAAATAAAGATAAAGTTTTTAACATATGTTCAACATAATTAAAAATTAAGGATGGTTGAAGGTTTTAATGAAGGTTTTACTTACTTATGCACTTACGATAGTAAGCCACATCGATGTGTCTCTATTTAATATGTAATGGTGAGTATTATATATTATCAAGTTCCAATGCTATGTATATGGTTGAGCGCCAATTCATATATATCTTTGCACACCGTGAAGTCTTAGTGACATAATAATTACATATGTGGCAATATATTTGAAGGGAAATATGTTGATGTTGTACTTGAGAACATCAGTACACTCATAATGGTAATTAGAATAGGTGCATTCATTATGCACAGATCCATGCTATAATAGTGTGCATAGTGGCCTGTTTATTTAAATAAAACACCCATGTAACAATGATAAAGGTGCATTGGTTAGTATAAATCCTTAACACATATTGGCTCATAACAATCATTTAAACACATGGGTACATAAACATAGATGAAACACATTGTGACATATAAATGAATAAAATACACCAATTTGTTTCAAATTTGAAGTTTAATATTTGCTATTTAATAATTTTATGTGTTATGCATGTAATACCCCTAGTTTTGACCTTTGGAATGTATTAAATCGGGTTATGTAAAATTATGTAAATATGCTAATGTGAATTCCTATTGTGGAGCGCAAGGACAATATCGAACTAGTAAGTGGATAGGCATGTATAATTGACTATGTGGTTGGCTCGTCACGATAATTCAATGATCCATGCAAATAATATGTGGTCCAAGATGGATTAGTAAAGAGCACTAGTATAAGGGATTTAATTCCACTATAGGGCAAGATGAAAGGGGGCATGTGGGAGATTAAATCATCTTTTCCAAGTATTAGCCTTAGAAATCATCTATTTCTTCCATGTGCATTAAATGAACCATTTTCCTCCTTTTGACTTATTAAATCCAATCATTTAATGCATGTGTGAGGTTGGTGGGAAAATTCTTGTCATGTAGTTATGGAAGCATGGGATGAATGTATTATTATGACAATTGTGGAAGTCCTTCCTTTTATGGTAAGAAGTAATTTTAGTTGTCTTTTTACCAATCCTCTCATCTCCATTGGAGTCACTTATTTGGCATGCATATTCATACACTGCGCAACCTTCATGTTGTGTTCTTTTTCACCATTACAAATTATTAACGAGATTGAGAAAATAACCATAAGTTAGAATTGTGATGAGGAAAATTGTAGACATTAGAGTGAAGAGGATGGTTGTAGGTGAACATAGAGGCCGACAAGATAGGAACCTTTGGCCACTATTAAATTGCTACTCTAGGATGCTTGAGAAGCCATGAATTGATTTTAAAGGAGGTTCACTAAAAGCATACAATATGTTGGATTCTTTATGCACACAATGAAGAGAGTTGTAAGGGTTGGGTACTTTGAGGGAATATTGAGAAGATAAAGAGTAGCCCTTCCTTGTGTTGTGTGGGGTAGTGTAAGAGAGTTCCATGGAGGGGATGATTGAATGATATACTTATAGTTATGAATGGTGAGAACATTTTCTAAGCATGAGATAAAATTGGTGAGAGAGAGAGACCTATAGGTGTTCTTTCACCTTGATGGTCTCATATCCCAACTTAAGGTTGTATTTGTAGCTAATAATGGTGGGGTGGAAAATTGCTCTTACACAACCATTTCCTTGGATATTCTTCTGTTAAAAGATACGTATCATTTATTGTGTAAGAATATATCACAATGATTATATTTACTTTTTGTTATGAATATGATGGGTTATGCATGATATATTTGTGAAATATAGTTCTTAATTATGTTGTGTTTTATATTCATGAACCTGCACATGTATTTCTTAGTTTATGATTCCCATGGGAGGCTTAAATTTTATCTGAATTCAAATAATGCCCCGATTGGGAAAAAATTTGAAACATGTAATTCTTAACTATCCCCCTCCTATAGTTAGAATGATGGGTTGGGACGCTACATAGTGGTCTCATAGCTCTTGGTTGCAACACTGGGAATGTATGGGACAAAATCAATATTTACAGGAAGTAATTTTTTTTTCAAACAAACTCTTTGACAAAATGATTCGATTAAATTCATGGTTTTAATTGATTAGATGGTATTTTAACAAATCCATGGATTCTATATTCTATTATTAATAAGAATGGTAAATTCGTCCAAGGAAAATTGGGGAATTTTTTGGATTTGATAAAGATATTGATTCTATTAGTTAAAAGAGGTTCAAATGCTAAGTTTTTGGGTTCACAGTTCATTTTGAGAGTTCATGGATGATTGAGGACTAAGATCAAAGGGGATCACTAAATTAATAGATTTGAATGGCCCATGCAGGTGTAAGTTATCATGTTTTAATAGGAGGGGTCATTGTGTGAATGACCCATACTAAACCAAGCACCTTCTACCAAAAAATCATGTTCATTTGCACAAATTCAAGGTGATTAGGACTTATCATATGGACCTTGTTACGAATGGCCTAGATTGAAACGCACAACTCCCACTAGAAAATTGTGACTCTTTCCACAAATTTAAGGTGATTGGGACTTATCATGGAGACCTTGCCATGAATGGTCGAGATTGATCATGCAATTTGGATTTGGTTATCATACCAATTCACACAAAATATATATGATTGAGAGTTAATATGGAGATGTTACTATGAATGGTTGAGATTGATCATGCAAGTTGGATTTGGAGATCCTAACCATTTGCGCAAAATCTATATGATGGAGAGTTATTATTGGGATGTTGCCACAAATGGATGAGATTGATCATGCAAGTTGGATCAAGCGATATTGACCATTCATGCAAAATATATATGCTCGAGAATTAATGTGGGAATGTTGTCGTGAATGGATGATGTTGATCATGCATGTCAGATTAACGAATCCTGATTTTTTATTGGATTCTTTATGTAGAGGTTAAATATTGTAGCGTGCGAATCATAGAGAATCGTATTGACATAGACATGGGTCAAAATGAATATAACATGGAAGAATAAGAGAATGTCATGTATGGTCAATGTGGGGTATCGTTCCACATGACCACCTGCCATGTCAGTAAGATGCCACATCAACGTACAAAACAATATTTATTAAAAGTAAAAAGTTTAGAGCCAAAAACTTGTTTATCGTAATAGGATTATAAGAAGTCAAAATTCGATGAAATTTTCAACATTTGTCCCCTCCATGAGGACTACAAAAATTTTAGAGAGATAGTATGGGTCTCTTCAACTCCAATTTTTGTAAAATGAGTATTTAGTGATTTTTGAAGACCTACACCCAATTGATGGATAGGGGGACTGTCGGTTTTAATATTGTTGTAATGTGCCATTTGACTAGGCACAAAGAAAAACTAGAGAAATTTTGTCCAAATAAAAAGAGAGAGGCCTATAGGAGTTCTTTTACTTTGGTAATCTCATATCTCATATTAAGGTGGTATTTGTAGCTAATAATAGTAGGGTAGAAAATTTCTCTTACACAACTATTTCCTTAAATATTCGTCTATTAAAAGATAAGTATTATTTGTTGTTTATGCATATATTGCAATGATTATATTTACTTTTTGTTAAGAATATGATGGGTTATGCATGCTATATTTGTGATATCTATCAAGAAAGATTGGCCATGTATAGAAAACTGCCTCCTTAATATTCTCATATCCTTCTACTTTGAAATCAAGAGAATTATTCTTCTTTAGAATCCCGTGAGGTACAAAATGCATTGCAATTAGTTCAAAAGTAACCATGAAACTTTCATCTGAACAAGGAATTTCCACATAAGATTCACTGCATATAATGTTTTGAGACCTTATATGATTGAAAACATTGTAAGAAAGGAGATGAATATTGTGACGATGTACTTGATTGGGCTGCAATACTCCAATATATGATGGCAATGCATTGTGTGTTCCATATTCTGTAGAGACAGCTAATCTAGCAGTCACAACTTCATTGTCACATTTTGTTGCAAGAAGTTGAAAAGTGGTGTGTTTATCATCATTCGTAGTAATAAAACAACAAAAAAAGATTCTCCTTTTCGATTGCTAGTGCCCCACCTTTTAATAGATCTCACACTAAAGAAAACATCAAGAATTCCTACAACCCAACAAAATATAGCATTAGATAATCTAAATAATATTTTTTATATATGAGTTGAAGAATCTATATAAAAAGATACACATGTATACTCACCATCAATTGTTTCAATTGGTATCAATAGACCTTGTTTTGTGTAGAACAACTCATGCGGAGATCCTGCAATAGACACAACAGAAAAAACTAAGTAAGAGTAACAAGATACTTTATAATCCTATGTAAAATACCAAGGAGTTAAACAATAAACAAAGCATAGAACCATATATACAAAGTTTATGGGAAAGAAACTATATTTGCATTAAAATATAAAGAAGGACAGTATACAACCAATGCCTTGGTGTTGAAAACTCTTTTCAATTGGGTCTTTCCTCAAAGCTCCAACTTGCCTAGTAATCACTCAAGATTCTGATAGAATTTGGCCAGAATTTAGATCCTATCACACATTCTTTCTTCCTTTTCCCATGAGAGATGAGATAATATATAAATAATTCAATGGATAGAGTAGGTTGAGGATTCTATGGGAGAGGTGGAGGGATCATCCTAGGATAGGGGATCTCGAGTTCCACCTGTCCTGGTTCATGGGGATGAGGCTCTATGAAGGACACCTTCTAGAAGCCTCTCGAAACCTCTCTTTTTTTCTTCATAAGTCGAGCACTGCACCTTTCATGAGGAAAGAAGGAGTTGCTAAGGGAGCACCACTCTTGTAAATGGGAAGCAAGCGGTGGCACTGCTATTTGCAAATGGAAAAAGAGTGTTGTTGAGATGAGTACCGCTAGTTGTACATAGATAAAGTATGGTGGTGGCTTAGAGCAATAAATTAATCTTTCCAACTCATTTTCCAACTTTGTTGATTGAGGAATTTAAGGCAAACAATGAGATACTCATCCCATAACATCATGTTGACGAGAATTAGGTGGAACAGAATCCCCCCCAAAGCATGGGGCTAGAGGGAAAGGATATGAAAAAAGATTTGTAGGAACAAGTTATCACTTCGAGGAAAAGGTCCAAAGGTCAGAACTCATCAACAACCAAGGTGATTTTGTAATACATTTACACTTTGATACATATCCAGATGACTCACAACATGGTTTCTGACCAATAGAATGCAAATCCATGCGAGATATAAACAGTCATGGCTACTGAAATAGAGCATAAATCCATGCGAAGAATACTAAAATTTGGACATAGCTACTAGACATACAATGCATATCTATGTCACAAAGACGTAAATCTGAGCACTACCATGAACATACAAATGTGGATCCATGCTATGACTTACAAAAATACTTTATTGCAACCTAGGGAAATAAATGAATGCTCGACAGACACCCATGGTCTTCATATCGTTCTCAACAAAGTACGATTCTATTCGTGCGAATAAATGTCTTAAAGTCAAACATGGTAGAAACCACTTGATTACCGGTCAATGATGAAAACCGTTAACAAGCGTGAGGGATGTCACCATTAAGGTTAATGATTCTCAAGGTACCCCAGTACATTCCTCCGAATGTCCATAGATGGATTGACATCGAACACTTGGATAAATTGTTTGATCAAAGGTTAATGATGTAAACCTATTTTCGAAAGGGAGGAAATCTACCATTGAGGTATACAGGAAATCAAGGTACTAACTTGTTTCTAAGACTAATTCCTGGAAGAGGTGTTGAAGTCGACAAGAATAGTCTCGTCAAAGGGTGTCCATGATGAATCCCTCATCAACGACATGGAACTTAGACCAAATTTCTAGAATTTGAGTATGAAGTAACCACATGACTGACTCAAAGGTAACTGGCACTACATAAAGGTGGTTTTGACTGCAGAGGGTAACTCTCAACACAAATTTACTTTAAACATTGCACGAAATGACCGAAAACTTGGAAGCATTGAATTGATGAGGCGGATACCAAGGAATAACACGACGCTGGACTATGCATTATTTGAAAAGACTCAAATGAGTAACATGACTCATGAAAGTGGATCGACTTGGAGACAAGCTGAATATCCAACTGTTTGAAATGAAATACAGATAGGTGCCATGTTCAAAGGTGACTAGAAATTCCCATTATTACAAATGAAACATAGTTCCCTTCCCTTAATTTCCCCATCATGATTGATGAGTGCCTATTTACTTTTTAACGAGGTAAAAGAGAGTAACAAACACTCGTTGTGGCTTATCATTAGATAAGTACATTCTCATATATTTTTTGAACCTAATAAAAGAGGGGATTGTTCCCAAAAAGGGTCTTGCAGTTTTTGATTTAACGAGTCCAATGAAATGAAACTCGACGTCGTTCACATTTAGAGAGTATGAACAGGACTAAAGAAGACTCTGAAAGGTCCTTTTTTTGTAAAATTTAGTCTTTTAGGCCCGAAAAAGTATAAAATAATACCCTCGAGAACTCTTATAGTTGGAGACTACAGTATACCTTTTTTGTAAATAGTCAATTTGAACCGAAAAAGGGGTAAACTACCGTCAGAAAGACAACCCTTCAATTACTTTTACGAGCACGAAGGTGACAAGTTCACTTGGAAATATTTTCATGTTTTGAGAGTAAAAAATGAGCTTAAAGAAGACTCCATTGGGGATTCTTTTTCGTAAACAGGTTTAACAAGTCTGAAAAAGTAATAAAAGTAGACTTGAAAACTTATTTCTAGGGTCTAACGAACACAACTAAAGTTTTAAAAATTTCTAGAAATATTTTTTGTTTTTGTAACGGGGATTTCTCCCCTATTACGTGCAAAAGCATCAGCCTTAGATCAATGTGATCATAAGGAAGAGTTCATGGAAAAATAAAACAACAAATTATATTAGTAACACAAAGCAAATATTTTTAACGTTTTTTTAATATACAATGGCTAAACTAAACAAATACAAACAAATAAAAGTATACCTCCTTTCTTGTAAAGTGGGCCACCGTGGCCGTCCTCGAAAGTGGTCCACCTCTCCATGGGTTGGTTCTCCAATGGTCTCTAGGTGGGTACAAAGAATGTCTCAACATACAATGTGGGAATTGTATGGTGATGGGATGATGGCGAAGGAGTATGTGAATACTTGAGAGCAAGGGTGTCCCAGGGTACTCACAAAATAAAAAATTAGAAAAAATGTATTTTGGGAGAGCCCTTCACAATGTATTTATAGTATGGTTTTAGGGTTTTTTGACCCAATGTGGTTACCCATGATATTTTCCTGTGGTCTTCTATCCTTTCTCCTTTTTAGGGTTTTTGAACCCTTTTTAGGATTTTTAACCCTATTTTAGGGTTTTGACCCTTTTTTGGAGAAAGTGAGGGTAAACCATAGTAAATAATAACGTTTTGGACCATTTTTTATGGAAATATAATTGTGAAGGTCAAAAGTAAGGGAAATATGGTAGGAATATGATGTATGTATGTGGTTTATACCATGTAGATCTAGGTGAACACTTTTTTGTGTTAACAGATTTCCGCCTAATGTGTGAGGGAAGGAGCTCATTGTATAGTCGATGGACATCATAGGATCATGGGAATAATGGTGACAATAGTGGAGAGACTGGAGAGGCCCTCAAAGAAGTGGAGCTTCCTCATTCGAACTATGGTGGCTTTTGGTTTTTTATTAATGGTTCTCAAAAAATGTATGAGATACATATAATGTGTGACATGTATATGGACGAGGTGGGCATACCCATGCTCGTAACAATTTCAAAAGAATAAATAATGGGATCAAGGCTCAAAAAACACGGGAGCTTATCAATACAAATACAAATGATGATAAATAATAGTGGCCTTAATGAGAGTCTGAATACAATGTTGATATGGAGAGATGATACATAGGAACAATGGAATTCTCACGGAATGCAATATCATCACAACTGATGCTTTGCATAATTTGGAGGTGTACACATATATGGACTCAATGACTAAGAGTTAGATTCTATGTTGTACAATGTGCAGCATCAGGTACTCGAGATACATGGAAGCACAACACAGGGCCTTCCGAACATTGTCGCCAATGCAACCCAAAAATCATAAGGGACATGAAACTGTGTGGGTCCCATAGTAGACTCACCAATGTGCTAGATTCAGGTGACAACTGGGGTCTTTGAAGAAATAATGAATGGACCCATACCCTGTATGAATCTCAACGGTGCGATGATGTAGTTGAAGTCGAGCACGTGAGACACAACCATCCCAAGAGGCACTAATGACTCCTATCAAGTGGTCTAAGGAACTCATCAATGAGGTGGATGAAACCAAGATACATGGATCTCTGGTTCTATCCTCTGGAATATATGTGTTGATGTCGACAGAGGAAGACCTGAAACTAATCAAGGAAATGATGTGTCCTTGAATAGAAGCACGAGGGGGATAACCAAATATGTGGACCAATCTAGGGACTAACACACTGAATGGGAGAACATGGGTAGGGGAGTATGGGGGACTGAAACTTTCTTTGTTCAGAGTATGACGATAGGGATGATCTGGAAGCAAATGAAACTGACTCATGGGAGAGGGACTATAGCTGTAATACTGGGAAGATAACTGCAAATGGGAAATACTGAGGGAAGTAACTGGACTAGTGATATCCAAGGGATCCAAGGAAGACTCATCGCAGAATAATTTGAACAAAGGTGACCCAATGGGGGGAAGCTTCCACACTGTGATATCATATGTAGTGGTGCCTAAATACACCGTTATGACAAGATCTCGTGGATTTTTAGCGAGCCCGAGAAAGTAAATGCTCAATGGTGTTTTCATTTTTAGAGAGACTGAAAATAGGAAGAAGAGTCCAATGTGGTCTCTTTTTCATTGATAGTATCCTAAGCCTGAAAAGGGATAAAATTATACAAAGGAGATCTCTCACAACGTTTGGGGAAGGAAGACTTCTTTACCATTGGTATTCCAATCAGGTCGGAAAGGTTAAACCTATACTAACTGGATGGTTATTCAAATACTTTTACGGGCATGAACAAAACCAAGTTTGCTCGGTAATATTTTCTTGATGAGAGGGCTGGAAAAGAGCTTAAAGTCAACCTATGGTGATTTTTTTCATAAAGTACAGTCCCAATGTCTGAGAAAGCATAAAAGGATACAAAGGGAAACATTCCTGGTTTTAATGTACTAGGGTGGTCATTTGCTTATGATAGTCTAGGCAGTCTGAAAAAGGAAATAAATGAGTCCACATAAACGCCCTTTCAAATACTTTAATGAGCATGAAAGGAATAAAGTGTGCTTGGCAATATTTTCATTTTTTTAGGAGCCAAAAAAGAGCTTAACAAAAACTTCTTAATGGTCAATTAAGCAAGAGGGAAGTGTTCGATATATGGAAAGAGGTTATGTTGTGAACATGGATGATAGGAATAAATGTAGAACACTGATGGGGCCCCCTTGCGGGAGAATGGATGGCAAAAAAGATTGCCAAATGTGCAGTTTGGATGGAGTCGATGGCTCATGAATATGCCAATACATATAAGGGGATATTCACATGATGGGACGCAAATTAGGGTGACTTCTGGGAAATGGCATAGAAAATCATAATGAGAGCACAAGACGATGGTCTTGTAAAAATATAGAGGACTAAAAACCAAACCTGGTGGTGTGAACGACGTCTCAAACAGACTCCAGATGACTCTATGGCACACGAAATAAAACTAGACCCTATGAAGGCCTTTAAATAGGGGGGACCACATGACATGTGTCATTGTTACTGTTCAGTTCTAAGTTGGAGTGGAGGAACCCAGAGCTCAACTACTAATTTATTTCATTTCGACCAATATTTTTTCAATCTATGACTTGTAGGTAAGAGATTTTGTCAAACCCAAATTTTTCACTGGTTTAGTTTTGGTTTTTGCTCACCTTAGGGCTTAGGTCGAGCTGAAAGGGTTCGTGGGGTCGGGTCGTGATTTTTGAGGGAAGAGTCATGACCCAGGTCACTCGTATCAGGCTGACAGGCGCAACCTGGTCACATTTGTCGATGAGACAAGCATGACCCAGTCGAACCTATCGATGAGACAGGAGCGACCCAGGTCACACTTGTTCAACATGTGTGAGTGACCTCGTCTCTCCTGTTCGGGGTTTTTGAGAAACTTGGATCACACAAAAAGACAGAACAAGGGCGACTCAACCCAGAGGTGAGTTTTTGTGCATGAATGGACCTGACAGGGATTGTGTGTGTGTGTAGGATACGACAGGTGACAAAGCGAGAGAGGGACATCGCTACCCCGTGAGAGAAGGTATACGAGGATGGGGTGGTGGTGGACATGCTCGCCCGGAGTGGGATGCTGAATTACTTCCAAATCCCTCTCATGCATTCAACCAAGTTGTTGTTGGAAAAGCTGGTGAGCTATTGGGACTCGTACGTCGAGTGTTTTATCATCCAGGAGGAGCAGATTGAGATCATGCTCCTCGATATCTATTTTGTGACTGGGCTCCCTGTGTTGGGTATGATCGGCGACACTATGTCGAAGCTCACACATGGGGTGTCACTGGATGACCTCTGCAATGGTGCACTCGTCCTACATACTGGTGTGCGACATCGAGAGTCTTGCGACTCAGGTTGTGGCAGAAATGGTGTTGCAGATCTTGGGGTCATTAGGACCTCACAAGATCTCAAGTGGCTAGCTCTAGATTGTGTAGTCTGTGCTAAAGGAAACCTACTTTAGGTGGGCCCAAATGTACTTGACACAGATTCGACGTTTGCTGAACCATCCCAGGATAGTGGGAGGGGATTTTTGTTTCCCCTCGTTTTTGTGCTCATTCTTATTTGAGCAACTGCTGACCCTACGACCACACCTGGCTGTACAGGAGGGAGGACCTCGTGAGCCTCGCATGAGGAGGTGGAGCGAGATGATGATCCAGGAGGGAGGTGGCCTAGTGGGATAGTTCTTTACTTGGGAGCTTTTGCGCAGTGGAGGTAGCTACCATTCCTCATAGAGCACAACCTGTATGTAAGGATGGACTACCGGGGAGATCCTGATATGCCTCGACCTCCAAGACAGGCCTGGGGACCCAATGGTACGTATACATGATTCTCTATGTGGTTGCATTCATATATAGTTTACTAGCTTAGTGGTAGCTAGTTTATGTATGTGATAGATACGGATGACATGCTGTGTGCATGTGTAGAAATCAGGCCATGCCCTGCAGCAAGCTATCATCGACAGAGGGGCAGGGTGTAGGGGTAATATCCACCCACTCATGGTCACAAGAGGCATCAGAGTACATTGGACTCACTTCATCACAATATACAACACTTATTAGAGGGAATCACTAATGACGAATGGAAGTAACTAGATGAAAATTTGATTGCCACATGCTACCATGCTCCTCCAGAGTGGATCCCCTTGATGACGAGGATCGCAGTCGATGCCAAGTATGTGTGAGCAATGGCACAGAGAGATGTGCCAATGGAGGAGGAGGAGGTCTCCAGTGAGGAGGACATGAAAAAGGACATAGACCCAGAGTACCAAGAGGAGGAATCTGACTCTGACTAGTAGCTAGTGGTGCTTCCCCTAGTGCAGTGGTGCACTAGGATTTTTGTATGATATGTATGCTCAACCGAGAAAGCTTACGGGTCTTCTCGTTTTGTATTGAACAATATGATATGATATATTTATGCACGTGGATGCACTTTTTATGAGTTTTTTTTATGATGATGATGGTTATCTGATGTATATGACATATGTATGCATGACTATATGATGATACATGATGCAGTTTTATTTCCTATATGCGATTATTGATGTGCCACTATAGAATTTCATTAGCCATTTGCTCTGCTACACTATTGAGACTTCTAGGAACATGCATGAATGTAATGGATTCAAAATGTCTAACAAAATTTCTAGTGCACAGGAACTTTATAAAGAGAAAAGGATCACGTACCCGGTAGCAGTTATTCAACTGGGAGACAAGCAGCTGGGAGTCTAAGAAGACATCAAGGTGACGAATACCCAAATGGAGGGCATCGACTAGGAGACCAATGAAACCATCATACTCAGCCTGGTTGTTGGTAGCAATTCCAACACACATTCCATCGATATGGATCAACTCATGTGATGAGGAATAGATAACCCATGTAGCCGAGGCAAGATTAGGAGACCATATACTTGTTCCTTCAATGAACCCAACGTAGCGATTCAAGGTAGTATCCATCTGTAGAAACCAAGGAAACAAACTGTGAGATTCATGACAATAACGGTGTAAACAAAAAAGAAAAACTATGACACAAGTGACTCATTGTGGGTGACATCAAACATAGAACCTCTTGAGGTAGAGCCCATTGCGGGGATTCTTCAGGAGGTGGTTGTTAGAGTCAGCAACAATATATTCCCCCCTTGCCAAGGAAATGATGGATGACATATGGGTCGTACCACATGGAATCAAACTTCCCTTTCCCTAACTTATCATTGGCTTGATCATAAACAAGCATGAGATCTGCCTTGCTGAAGATGTGATGGTGAACATGGGAGTCAAAATGTGACTTCGACCAAGTCTTAGCTGATTCGATCATCTGGAGAGAACCACGATGCTCCTCATTGGTTTGTTCGATCATAATAAGATGTTTTTCTAATGATGAGGTATCGAGGAGGAGCTCGATGGAAAGGAGGAGTGATGGAATTTGGCACTCAATGGGAAGTACCGACTCGACACCTACACTAAGTGAAATGGGGTAAGACCGGTGGTGGTTTCAGAGATCTCTTCATCATCGCAAAAGTGGTGTTGGGATAGATCAGGTGGATCTTCCACGGATGAGGACAGGAAAGGACTACTGGAATTAGAGATCATGTATATGGTGTTAGTTGTTTCCGAGGAAGAATTCAGAGGGTGGATCTCCTCAAGGACAGTAATGTTGGACTCATGAGAGTGTTTTCGAAGGTCGCAAAGGGTTGACCGATACTCAGGTAAGTCTGGGAAATGGTGAGAGTAATGACCATACAAGCCACAAAATGCACAAGGATGGTGGTTCACAATGACTTGTTCTTCACCGTTGGTGGGTATGGGACGGTGACTACTTGAGTTCCATCATACGTATCTATAGCATCCATGTGGATGCGAAGGATAGGAAACTCTGTACAATTTTGTGTCGCATGACCTTGGATATCACACAACACACAAGGGGGAGTCAGATGAGGTTCAGTTGTTGCTTTGGCGGGCTTTCCCCCAACCTTATTTGGAGGAGGAGTGGTAGGTGTGGAGATAGGAATAGTATTTGATGGACCAAGAGGTGGGTGTGACAACGTCTCAATGGGTTTGACGCGAGTCAACACAACCTGGGGAATAAGGGGTTGGGTGGGTGGATCGAGGTACCACATGGGAATTCCCAATGTGAAATTAGGTAAGTTGAGAATAGCCATGATATGCTTGCTCATGATGCCAGATGGTGGGAAAAGGAAGGGAATCATGTGGATCAGGAATGAACCCTGATAATTCTCGGGTGACTATGGTTGGAGTTGTGACTGATGTTGCGATGTGGTCAGGATGGTACCAGATGTGATAGTAAAAAAATACAATACATCAGTTGGTGTAGGTGGGGATGGTAAGGACAAGAAGGTGACCATCATAGGAGTGTTGGAAAACAAGCCAGGGCCAACAGCCGATAAGGATGGAATGGACGCGCTATCAATGGTGGTGTCGATAGTTGGAAGGACATGATCCTATATGGCTGGCCCCTTCGGATTGTAGTAATCCAACTAGTTGAAAATCACGATCTTGCCATCATGAGGGAACATCAGGAGTCGAAAGATGGTAGAGGCCACGAATCACATGGAATACATATAGATACTTCCTAGGAGGAGGTTGTGATCCAGTTGGAAATCAACAACCTCAATGTCAATGAAACTCATTTTGTCGGCCAACTCAGCAAGGGCATTCGTGAGAATCCCCTGGGGCTGAGTAGAGCGACCATCCTAGGCATGAAGAGCAGTGGTGGAAGGTTGAAGGGTAGGGGACCCGAGTTTCTTCCAAACGAAAGTTTACATAATGCAGGTGGATGCCCCTTCATCAACAATGCATCGATGTATGACCAAATTTTGAATTGTGATTGGAACTTGGAAGGAAATGGTGGAAAGCATCCGTGGTTCTCCTTGATCTAGGTCGAAGGTGATCAACCTAGAATTAGAGGGATCTATGACACCTAGCACGGACAACAACGCTTTACGCTGTGATGGTTAAGTTTTAAGAACTTCTAGGGCTGACATGGTTGTAGGAGATTGGGCCAAGTTGTCAACTATACTATAGTTGAGGGCAGCTCTTGTAGTAGCATTGTTTGTGACACGACGCATAGGAAACCATGGGAATCTGGTCACCCCTTCTATGGGGGGTCTTGGTAAGTGCAGATACATATTGAAAGTGGTAGAGGTAGATGTCGCTAATAAGGTCATTGGTTTCAACGGTGTAGCCATACTAGTTGCGTCAAGTCTGGAGGTTGACTTCAGATGACAACATCATGAGGTGATGGACACCAGCCTCAGTAGGTGGGGCTACAGCAGGAGCTGCGAGAGCAGGTGGGGCCAAGGGTTTGGTTGCAACCATTCCTTGGTGTGGTAGGGGGGTTTGGAGCACCATAGGTGGAGGACCTGGTGGTTTTGGGTTTGGTTGAGCCAAAGCAGCTGTGTTTGGATCACGTTGATTGTCATTCTAGAGAAGTTGTTGGACATGAGCCATGTGAGGACACACATGAGTGTAATGACCATACATCTTGTAGATAGCGCACAGATGGTTGGTCTGTAACTATAGGCTCTTCCTAAGCTGATTGGGATGCTAGGAATTCTGTGTAGGTAGGTCGACACCATTATTTTTTGGAGGGTTGGCCTGTTGGCCGCCTCCTTGGGGATGATTGTTGCCTCAGTTTCTTCCTTGCTTGTTCTTTTCATGCTCTTGTTGGTTGTTGGGGGAGGTTTGGTTAGGAAGGTTTTGCTGAGCATAAACCTTTCCTGTAGAAACTGGAGGAGTCAAGGTCGGAGCCGGAGTGGGTTGCATAGGTGGTGCATAATAGACCAGAGGAGCTGGAGGGGCTGCAAATCCGATCGGTTGGCTAGAACACGAGTGTGCCGAAAAAGTTAGCCCATGATCATGAGGATTTGGTGTGGGACGTATGTAGGATTGGGTGGCTCTGGACTGAGTCGTCACGCATGAGTAATATGGGGTGTAACCAGGGGGATCATAAGATGAAGTAGCTCCTGATTGAGCTATCATACATGAGTAATCGGGAGTGTAGCTTGGTTGGGAAACATTGTGGATGTTACCTGGGTGGGTTAGCATCATGGGAGAGGTCGTGTAGAACTGGGGGTGTTGGGTGAGAGAGTAGATGAATCCATCAGCAGCGTGAGATGCCCCTGCCATATCACGGTGAGAGGTGTCGGCTCAGGGATAATTAGGGATGACGGTATATAAGTAACTAGACTGAGCATAGATCAAGTCGAATTGCTGAGCCTTCAAGATGGCTTGCTCCTCTGTCTAAGGTCACTCAGATGCAACATTGTTGGCTATGGGGGGGAGTAAGGTATTAAGAAACGAGTCAAGGAATATCCTATCGTCCAATTGGATCTTGCACAAGCTACGTCGACGTCGCCACTCATGGATATGATCTATGATGTGGGTAGCTATGCTTTGGTGACAGGACAAAAGGATGGACTCCCTCGTCATAATGGACAGGTAGCTTAAAGTATTGAAGGAACATTGAGGTGAGTGAGGAGAAGTCAAGGTAAGTGGCATGGGGCAACTCGATGTACCACTTGGCTGCATCACCTGTAAGTGTGCGCTGGAACAACCTCAATCTAATAGAGTCATCCACAATTTTGTTCAATGAACACCACAAGTGGGAAGACATGATGTGGTTCTGAGGTCCCTCACCTCCCTTACCCTCAAACTTAGGGATGTCTAAGGGAATTTTTGTAGGCATGGGAGGCCAGTGTGGTTGATGACTAATGGGGTCATTTGTTAACCTTGCCAAATCTGGAAGGTTGAGACTAGCCATGAAAGTTAGGCTAGAACCGAGGTTGGCTTGGGGAGGACCAATAATGGTGTTGGTGGCTACAGGAACGTAGGTCCCATGCATGAATCGGGGTGGATGAAGTTGACTTCCCATAGTAGGAATAGTCAGAATGGACGTGGAAGGGCCATTGCCCCTAGGTATAAAAGGTGGTACGGTAGGAACAACGGTAGCTAGTGTGGGGCCGCCACTAATGGTTAGCTTACCAATAGCAGTGTGTGCAATGGTGATGGGCCCACTAGAAGGGATACCCATGATGATGGGTGGCAAGGACATAGGTCCACCACCAAATATCCCTCTATGGAAGGGATCTGGATGAGCACTAGCCATGGGGCTAGATGGGGCAGTGAACAAAGTGGGTTTGGATTGTTAGAAATCCAAATCAAACTCAGAGGTCATGTGTGGCTCTGAGGGTGGTAAGTGACGTCGAAGATGGCTTTGATGATGATAGTTCAAAGAATCGAATTGAGGGGTGTTCCCCCTAAGATGATAGGACTAACATGGTGGAGCAATGATGACATGGTGAATGGCTAAATTTTATTGATTGGGAGTGAATATGGAACCCAAGTTTAATCATATTCCTAATGGTTCAAGGGAGTCACTCGACCACCAATGGTGTATGATGACATGTGTATTGGGGAATTACCCCTCACTCCATGGCTCGGGTAAAACTGATAACTGCTTTTCCACAAACGACAACTCTTGGTTTTCCTCACGAGTGAGAACTAGTCAATCAGGTAGGGGTCGTTGTCCTTTTCACTTGGCAGGTTCTCTCAATGGATAGATACTTCGAGGTTCCTTTAGGTACTCCTCATAATGAGTTTTAGAGCTATGCACAAATACTTCCCATAGTTAAGTGGATGGGGTTTATACCCGGATACAGATGTTATTAACTTAAATAATTTGTTTAAAGGCTCTGCTCAAGGTCATGAATCGAGCGTGTTCACTTAGTGGTGTGAATTGTGTGCAACTGTATGTAAAAAATTTTCCTTCCAATCTTGAAACAAATGAGTAATAAGGAACTTTTTGCAGGAAACAAGCAAGGGGTTTCAACTACGAAGATCAACTATGGAAACTCATCGACCAAGCAAGGGAGACCTCAAACACACCAAGGGGTTGTAACAAATCAAGTATGGAAATAAAAGCAAGTTTGGATAGGGGTTTGTGACAGACAGAGGTCTAAAACAAGCACAAAAAATAGACTGTAAACTAACAGTCGTACCTGTTGGCAGAACAGGTGCGATATGGGTCGCACGAAATAGAGAGACAGAGGCGGGTTGGGAAGAAAAAAATCGAGTCACATAAAATAGGGTGTAAGACGATACTGATTCACTTGAAACATGGTCATAGGGACAACTGGGGTCGCTTCAGAAGCCGGGACAAGCACAATCTCTCTGTATGATCCAGGTTGCGTGTATCGAGGCTAAAATCGTGACCTAGGTCACATTTATCGAGTGAAAAGGAGTGACTGGGTCACGACTTACAACTCGATAAGAATGACTCACATCGAACAGGAAAAAATGAAAAAGGACAGAGCCGACAAGGGCCGAGGGAGCAGGGACTGATGCGATAAAGGTTTGGATTAACCGCAAGGGGGCTTGATCGATGACGACTGAAGCCAGACACTGAACACAAACCTGTAGAAAACTTGTAAAAATAGGGATCTAAGAGGATTGACCAGTGGAGTCACAAAAACAGGGATCTGAGAGGATCAACCAATGGAGTCACAAAAACTGTAACAGAGATTTATCCCCTGTTACGTGCAAAAGCAACATTCTTAGATGAATGTGATCATAAGGAAGAGTTCATGGAAAAATAAAACAACAAAATAGATTAATAACACAAAGCACGCATTTTAAAGGGTTTTTTTTAATATACAATGACTAAACCAAACAAATACAAACAAATAAAATCATACCTCCTTTCTTGTAAAGTGGGCCACTGTGGTCGTCCTCAAAAGTGGGTCACCTCTCCACGGGCTTGTTCTCGAATTGTCTCCAAGTGGGTATGGAGAATGTCTCAACATACAATGTGGGAATGGTATGGCGATAGGATGATGGCGAAGTAGTATGTGAATACCTGAGAGCAAGGGTGTCCCAACATACTCACAAAATGAAAAACGAGAAAAAAGGTATTTTAGGAGAGCCCTTCACAATGTATTTATAATATGGTTTTAGGGTTTTTTGACCCAATGTGGTTACCCATGGTATTTTCCTGTGGTTTTTGTCCCTTTCTCTTTTTTAGGGTTTTTGAACCTTTTTTAGGGTTTTGAACATTTTTAGGGTTTTTTACCCTTTTTGGAGAAAGTGAGGGTAAACCATAGTAAAAAATAATTGTCGAGCCACAAAAAGACCACATTTGAGTCATGTTTTATATACCATTTTTTCACCTTATTCCTATCTTATCCTTCCATAAAAGCATTAATATTCATCACTTTCATAATAAATATGGGTTTATATTACCATTTTCCAAATCATTTATTTTTGAGTATTTTGACTGAATTTGTGGCTAATTATTGGGGAAAATAACATATTTTCATTATACTTTAAAGTTGGATGAGTTTGGTGATGCTTACAGGTGTATTTGAAGACTTTAATAAGCTCAAAAGTCACCACCTAGCTTCAAATTCGAATTTCATCTACAAGATATGGGCTAATTTCAAGGAGAAGATCATGGAGATGGAATATCTTATCCAAGATATCATGGAGGATTTGCAGGGATTTGTAGATATTTTTAGGGATTTGTAGGGATTTGTGGATATTTTTAGAGTTAGTCATAGAATGGATTTTGATTGTTATGTAATGGAGACTATGCTTTGATGCAAATCCTGTTACTCTTTCTTTCTTATGAATGGTTAGTATACATTTATCGTGAGCTTGAAAGTTAATGTGTATTGCTTTATGTTAGTTTATTTCATGCAATCTTATGCTTTCTTAGATCAGATTTATTTCCTGCAATTTCCTACTTTTCTAGATTAGATTTCTTTTCATGTCATTTCTTGCTTTTGCAAGTTTAAATCAATTTCAGTCGCATGTTAATTTCAGTAATATTAGATTAAGTCAGAAATACTCTGCCCCTGCATATATTTTCCTTGTACCTCACAAGTTTACGCTGTCTTTAGATTGAAAATTAAATCGTTGGATATATGTTATAAAATTGTTTAATGTTTTTCCTCAACAATAATGTTTTGGTCCATTTTTTGTGGAAATACAATTGTGAAGGTACTTTCCCCCACTACAACTATCCAGTGGATCAACTTCAACATAAATAGGTTGGCTACATGCCCCCAAAGCTTCCTTTTGTCTTCCTACTCTTTTTTCTTCACAAAACTCAAAACTATGGGATACTACTAAGAAAAGGTTCACCAGAGACAAATAAAGAAATATGATATAAAGGTAGATGAAATGAAGGTTCTAGTACTAGAAAAGGATGAAAGACTCACTTCAAAGGGATAACCTATTTCATTTTTACACAAGCTTGAAACAAAAAATAACTATGCTTGTGGGTACATGTTTCATTTTTACACAAGCTTGAAAAAAAAGAACTATGATAAAAGGATGGTTTCATTTTTACACAAGCTTGAAACCAAAGGTAAAATTTGCTTGAGAAAGCCTATTTCATTTTTTAACAAGCTTAACATAGAAAGGGAACTATGCTCGGGAACATGTTTCATTTTTTAATGAGCTTTACACAGAATTAGAACTATAGTCTCTTCTGTTCTTATCCAACATCATGTCCAGTGGTTTATAGGTTTCCCCCATTACTTAAACTAGCGGCTTAACTCCAGTACGATGTCCAGAGACTAGAGACATGCCCCCAAATATTTCCCCATGATGGGAAGAAGCTATTGATTTACAAATTACTGAACTCCAACATGATGTCCAAAGTCAAGAGACATGGCCCATGAAGGGGAAGGCACCACAAGAACATGCTGGATATTCAAGGAAGTTTGATGACTAGGAATCATACGATGGTTGGGTTTAACAAAGGAAATATGATCAATGGTCACAATCTTCCCATCATGGGTAAAATGCATCACTCGAAAGAGTGTGGAAACTACAGCTTTCATGGCATAAAAATAATCTCGTCCAAGGAGCAGATTAAAATATAAATCACCTTGAACTACCATAACATCAATGCAGACCATTTTCCCTCCTAAGGTAATAGGAAAATGACGAAGGATCCCTAAAGGTGTAGTAGGTCTTCTATTAAAATCCAGTATTTGGTTGGAATATGGCACAAGATGAGGATAACCTATAGCTTTCCAAGCAGTTGCGGATATAATACTAACAAAAGAACCTTCATCAACAATAGTGTGAAGCATGATCCTAGTAGTAACTTGCCCAGATATCTGGAAAGGAACACTCAAAGGAATGTGAGATTATGTTAGATTAATCTAATCAAAGGAAATAACCTCAGTACTTGGAGAGGGTTTTGTTGAAATAGACATAATTTCACCTTGCATAGAACAATCAGAATTGACTATGAAAACTTTAGATGTTTTAATTTCACTCTCAATTGGAAGAGAGGGACAATAAAAAAATGTGTCAAAGTGACTAATTCAGTCTTAACACTCTCAGGTGAAAGAGTGGGATCGATTGGAGAAGACATCAACTTGGCCACTTTAACTTCACTCTTTAATGGAATAATGGGATCAAATAAAGATGAAACTGAATTGACCACTAGGCTAACCAGTGGGGGGTCAAGAGACAACTTATGATAATCTGTTGGAAGCCATTGAGGAAGAACAATAATATCTTCCAACAACTTTGAAGCTTCATCAATTTGAGGACAAAGGTAAGTAAGGTTCATGTCCTTACACAACAAGCAAGGATTTCTAACTTTTTCCTTTCGATTCTTAACCACATAATCATTGGTTGATGGGGTATCATCTGTATGATGACACGAGGTACTTGGAGTCATTGGAACACACTTCCAAAACATTGGAAATACCAAGGAAATCCTTTAAAAGGTGATAACCCTTACAAATTCTGCAAAAGAATTTTGGATTGCGAGTAGTTTTGGTAGGTATTTCAACACTCTTACTAGGAAGAGTAGTTCATTGGGACTCGGTTAGTAGTTTTCCTTTATTCTTCTTATCCACTCGATTACTAGTACTACAACTTTCAACAGGAAGAGAGGGAGACAGGGGAGAAGACACACTACTACATTTTGACCAAAAATCCGACGGCCGTCATGTCGGATTTTCGACACTTCCCTGTCGCATGTACGACACTTTGGTTTTTTTTGAAGCGTCGGAAACCTGTCATCGGTTAAGCGACACTTAAGCAACCGTCGCTTAAGCGACACTTAATTAACCGTCGCTTGAATTTAACTCGTCGGTTATTCGACACTTATTAAGCGACAATGACATAAATTTTTAAAAACTATTAGACCCACAGGCGTCGCTTAAACGACGGAGGGACGGATAACCGTCGCAAAAGCGACA
>LPNX010076024.1:2615-46400 GCA_001517045.1 Pseudotsuga menziesii
ACCCTTATTGCAGTATGCACACTTGTTCATTTCACCTTTGTTCTTCTTCTTATGGTTATTCTTCTTGGGACGTTGTAGATCCTCCGGAGACAGTTTCTTATCTCTCTTTTGCTCAAGTGGCTTTTTAGCTTTCTTTTTGCTTTTTGAATCCACCCTTGAATCTCCAGCAATCAAAGCTTGATCTGTGGATGGTTTGCTGGTACCCATCATCACCAGCTTGTCCTGTTCTTGTGTGAGAGATTCCATGAAATATGCAAGGCTAGGAATCTTCCAGGCTCGAGCTGTCAGTTTTGTGGCATAGAAGGTCGAAACAAACACTGAATAATCAGGGCCCAGCTTCGAGAGGATGGCCAGTATGAGCTGATAATATTTCTTTTCAATACCACACTGTTTCAGCTGCAAAACTAGTGCTTTGAACTTGGAGAAATATAGCTGCAGGGATTCAAATCTTGTTGGACTCAGAGAAATCAGATCATTCTTGATTTGATGTCCCCTCATCTCATCTGTCTTTCCAAAAATATCAGTAAGCTTCTCCCATAATTCATTCGGTGATGTCAATCCATAGAGATGGAAAAGGAGGTCTCTGGAAATACTCAGGCACAGGAGGCCATAAGCCTCATCCCTCCTGTTGTGCCATTTTATCTTCTCTGCAGCTACATTGGGCTCTGCTTCTGTTGCCATAGTCACCCTGTAGAGGCCTTTCTCTCTCAACAGTATCTCCATCTCTGCTTTCCATTCAAATAAATTGAAGGGAGTTAAGATAGTTTTATGTGATTGATCCATAGCTCTAGAAAATCTGTCCCGGTTGTCAGTAGAAGGCTCCCAGTCTTGATGTCGAACCTGCAAAACAATTTTTGAAGGAGAGAAACAACCTACAATGGCTCTGATACCATGTGGAAATTAAGGCCAGCAATATATTAATTTTACTCACAACAATTATCAATTGATCATGCAAAATTGCTAACAAGAGAGACTGAATATGGAGCTGTAACACTAAATTATATTAACTGAGTCTACAATATCCAACCCTGTAATAACATAGGTTTCTGAATAAATAGAATACATCAAGAAATCGAATGCATGAGGAGGCATCCAAATCTAGCATAAAGCAGGCTTACCAAAAATAAGCAAATCCCCCATACGTGTAAAAAGCTGATCCCAAATCTGTCATGGAGCTCACGAATTGGAAAAAAGGCATAGGAAAGCTAAAGAGTGGTGGAATGGCAGATCATACATGTTTTTGCATGGATAAAAGAGAGGAGGATGTGTAGGACAAAAAACAAGTCAACCTCACCTAGTCTAGCTTTTCCTTTTTCCTTAAAACAATGAAAAAGCAGGCAATAAAGCAGAAAAAGCAGAAGGGCACCTAGGAGGCCAGGAATAAAGAAGAATTGATTCCTTTAGCTCTCCCATGTGCTACATGAGTCAAATGTGGAAAGTTTGACCTCTATGGATAGGCAAATAGCAACTTGCACAAGGTGGGACACATGAACTAGGCAAATAAGACAAAAATAAATGAATTAATGTCTAAGTGGGTAAACTATGGGTTGATTATTCTAACACATATCTCCCTATGTTTTTACTCAAATTTTGAGCCAGAGAGCTCGCTGGATGTGGAATTTAATTTCGCATCCAACGAGTACCCACACTACATACTTTTGATGGACCCCGCTGCCGCAAAAATAATAAATACCTGGAAAAACATGATGATGACATCATCATCACATTTTTTCAGGTATTTCTTATTTTTGGGGCAGCGAGATCCATAAAACGTATGTAGTGTGGGTACTCGTTGGATGTGGAATTAAATTTCGCATCCAACGGGCTCTCCTGCTCAAAATTTGAGTAAAAACACAGGGAGATATGTCGAAAATATGAACAAAAAGTAGTTTTTTCATTCTTCCTCCAAAATTAATAACTATTATTTTATTATTTTAACTATTATTTTATTATTTTCCTTAGCAAGCCCAGTTTAGACCTCAGATTTCCTCTAATGATTCTGAACAGTCCAATTCCCACATCTAGGGAGAATTTTTACTGTTGATCAGCTTGATTTCTATATGCCAGATGTTACTACCTCCATGGCTAATAACATCCCCATGTTAGGTGAGTACCCTCATCCTTACTAGTCGATTGGGGTAGGCATGTTGAAGGATTCATCCCTTATGGGGATTTTTCCATCCACCCCTCCTAGCACGGATACCGCGACAGTCCATATGATCACCTCATTTGATTATGAGCCTAAGGGAAAACATGTTGTTGAGTCCACCTCATTAAGTCCACACAAAGCTATGTATGACACCATTTAAACCTTTTTCGATGATCACAGTGATGACCTTCACATAGTGGCTCCAGATCCTTACCATTTACCGTACTAGTTAGAACATTCTCTTCCTATTATAGATTATCTCTCTGAGACTTTTCCTTTCGATGAGTCCATTATGGAGATCATGAATACGGATGAGTCCATTTGGGAGGATCACCATCATAGATCCATGTTTCTACCCAATACCAGTTTGGGTAGCCATGATTTTCCATCCTTGTTTCCTACTGATATTGTCAACGTTCCCCAAAGTCCTATACTGTTGCAAGATACAGATTCTAAAGGAAACCTTTGCAACATTACTCAGACGAATGCAGTTGACATATCGGCCAAGACTGATGTTATCAAGCATTTTCATCTTGGGCATAAATACTCGGTAGATGAATCTGAAGCATACAAGGAACTTCTTAAGGAATTTCGTGATATTTTTTCATGTTCCTATGAAGAGATGTCGGGGATTGAACCTTCCATTGTGGTCCATGAGATTAAAACCTATCCCATGGCTAAACCTGTCAGGAAAACAATTAGGCAAGTCCATCCTCGAAGGCCGCAGCTATTAAAGCTAAAATTGAGAAACTTCTCAAACCTGGGTTTATTTATCCTGTACCTATGACGGAATGGGTATCGAATGTTGTCCCTGTCAATAAAAAGTAGGGAACCATTAGAGTCTGCATCGAATTTAGGGCTTTAAATAAAGCTTGTCCCAAGGAAAACTTTCCTATCCCTCACATTAATCAGATTATTGACAACTGTGACGAAAGTGTAATCTTTTCATTCATGAATGGCTTCCCTGGCTATAATCAGATTGAGATATTACCCTCTGATCAGCATACGACAACATTCATTTTCCCATGGGGAACCTTTGCATATAAGAAGTTACCTTTTGGCTTGAAAAATGCTGCAGCCACGTTCCAGCGCATGATGTCCTATGCATTTCACAACATTAAACATATTGTTGAACCATACCTTGACGACCTCCCTACTCATTCACAGCGATGGGAGGACCATCCCGGTCATCTTAGAGACATATTCCTAAGATGTTGACATTATAATATACGACTCAATCTGCATAAATGTGTTTTTTGCATTGAGACAGGACGTCTGCTAGGCCTTGTGGTATCCAAAGATGGCATCCAGATTGATCCTTTAAAGATTGCCGCTATCTTAGATCTACCAAACCCAACTAACCTCCTTGAACTCCAAAGTTTGGAAGGGAAGGCAAACTTTCTTTGCCATTTCGTGTGCAATTTTGCAAAGAAAACGCACGATTATATGCATCTCCTCAAGAATAACACTTCATTCTTCTGGGATGACTAGGCCCAATGTGCCTTTGATAATCTTAAACAATCTCTGACTCATTCACCCATGATACACCCCCCGGATTATTCAAAGGAATTTCTCTTGTATATTGCTGCCTTCGCTACTACCATCACCATGGTTTTAGTGCAGGACAATCTCCATGGTCAGGAGCACATGATTTATTACGCTAGTAAGAATCTTATGGATTCTGAAACTCATTATTCACATGTGGAGAAGTTAGCATTGGCCACGGTCATTGCTGTACAAAATTTTCGTCACTACATTTTTCTCTGCACTACCACTGTATTGGCAGACTAGAACCTGATGTACTACATCCTGACTCCTCAGGTACTCAGGGGAAAATACTCCCATTGGATTTTCATCCTTCAGGAGTTCAAACTAAATTTTTCCAAGGCCACATCAAAGACATCCTTGGTCTTTACCAAGCTTATGTGTGATCTTCCCTCTGCTTCGATGGAATCTGAGCCCAGTGATTCGTTTTTAGATGAATTCCTATTCCTGATTAGCACTACTAATCCTTGGTATGGAGATTTGTTGATTTATCTCCAAACATAGTGATTTCTGCGGCATTTATCCCATGATGGTCGCTGCCCTATCCGTCACCATCCAAAATACTATATCATATTGAATGACACTTTGTATAGACGTTGGATCGACTCTATTCTCCGGCGATGCCTCACCCATGAGGAGGGTGAACATGTGTTGAATGATTGCCACTCTGGAGCACGTGGCGGTCATTTATCTGGGATGGTTACAGCCCAGAGAATCCTTTGTACTAGCTATTTCTGGCCTTCTATATTCAAATCCTATCATGAGGCTATTAAGAAATGCCCACCTTGTCAACACTTTTATCCTAAAAAGCACACCCATCCTGCTCCGCTACACCCCATCATTGCCGTTGTTCCATTCGCCAAATGGGGGATTGAATTCATGCATTGTAAGCCTACCTCGGCCGAGGGGCATGGTTACATCATCGTAGCCATTGATTATTTCAAAAAATGGGATGAGTCCATGCCTACATATGTAGAAGATGGTAATCCTGCCGCTCTCTTCTTGTTCAATCATATCATAGCTAGATTTGGAGTTCTGCAGTCCATCGTCACTAATCACGGATCTCATTTCCATAATCAAATGATGGAGGAACTGAGTGCCAAGATAGGCTTTTTCCATGAAAACTCTACGTTGTATTATCCGCAAGCTAATGGTCAGGTAGAGGCCATCAACAAAGTTTTGAAAACTATGCTTTGTTGGATGGTTGGATATCATAAATCCAGCTGGCACCATGTTCTTTTCTCCACTCTTTGGGCTTATCGGACTTTTGTGGAAACAGTTACTGGTTTCACGCCATTCTAGCTTGTCTATGGACTCGAAGCTTTCTTGCCGATCCAATGTCAGATTCCATCTTTACAACTTGCCATCGAACTTCTCCCAGACACTTCCGCAAAGGAAGAAAGATTTTTTTACTTGAATAACCTTGACAAGACTCGCAGAGATGTTGCCTTGGCAAATGAGGCACATAAGAAATGTGTCAAGGCGCAGTATGATAAATCCGTCCAGCCTCGTGCCTTTAACGAGGGTGACCTAGTATTGACTTATGACGAGAGATATGACAAACTAGGGAAGGGTAAGTTCGAGTCCATGTGGTACAGACCTTTTGTTATTTCTAAGGTGTTATATAAAAGAGCTTACGAGCTCGTTGATTATGATGGAATCCCTTTGGGTCAACCTCGCAATGGGTTGTACCTGAAAAGGTACTATGCCTAGGTCTTTCTTGGATAGTATCTTGTATATATGTATATTGATTGAATTTCAGTGTGCTTTTAGTATTTTCAAGATGGTTTTGAGTTTTAGTGTCTGCGTCTGTTTATACAATGTTTTGGTCATGTAGATGGCTTTCTATGGCTTCACTGATAGTGCTTTCTGCCACACCTTGAATCTCTCCTCAGCTGCTTGGGTCCTCTATTCCCTAGCTAAAGATTTGGTCTGTTCAGGAGTATTTTGCATAGGTCCCGCTACTAATAACATCGTCGAGTATGAAGCGATCATTGATTTTCTTACTGAAGTTGCCTCCCAATATGTTCGTGATCTAGTAGTCTTGATGGACTCACAGCTCGTGGTTTGTCATTTAAACCATGTTTACACCATTAGAAACCCTGTGCTCCTCCACCTCTTCTGAAGAGTATGTTTGCTAGAAATTTCATTTGAAATGATTAACTATAGGCATATCCCTACGAAACATAATGTAGTTGCTAATTCATTGGCTAATTACATCCTAGATTGGTATATCTCCCATTCATGAGGTCAAATCAAACATGGTACATTGTAAATAAACATTCAAAGACACATAAAACTCATAGAAAATACATTTTTCCATTTGAAACATATAAAAACCATGTAAAAGTTTGTATATATATATACGAAAAAGTTTACAAAAATAGGTCCCGAGACCTCATATGAACCACATAGGCTTTCAAGAAAAATCATCATACAAAATCCTGAAGCTGTCATCTTTCAGTACATATCTCATACACTAGTGGTGCTCATGATAGCACATCACTGCTTGAGTTGCCGTACGTATTAGCCTACTGAATCGACCCAATACACCCGCTATGGATCTCTGATATCTCATTGAGAGGTCATCAATGTTAGCATCTAAGATGTCCAAGTTCAACCTCTCGAGTTTTTCCTCCAGCTCCCTGGTGATATCATCACCCTATGGTACAAAGTGGGCTCCCACCCGCCTATCTAATGGAGATTCTCCTCCAAGTCCCGCTACTCCCACATATGCATGAGAATATATAGGTCTCATCACTTAACATAAAAAATTTGAAAATTTAAAAACATAAAAACATTTCATCCATTTTAGGGTTTCTTGCTTCTTACCGATATCACCCCACTTTTCGCCAGGTGGGAGTGGTAGGTCAGGATCTCCGGTGAAGTCTGTTCCTGCGTAAGCATAATCCTCAACCATGAGGATCTGATCTTGGAGCCATCTGAAGAATGGGTCACCAAACTTCACCCTTCCCCTACCCGCTCCTGTGCGAGCCATGACTTGGACCCACCTCAGCATACGGGGATCCCGTGCTCTTAGACTCTGGAAGACCACCTGAGGTCTCATTTGTGGAACACACTTGAAGAAGAAGCAGGCTAAAATGGAACCAAATCCAAACTGATTTAGCTCTCCTTGCCGACACTTAGTCAGCTGATCTTTGAATATTGGAAGCATGGCTTCCGCCTAGTTGAACACCATGGGTGCCATGGCCTCTATGGCGTATAGCATGTGTGCCCTAGAAGCTTGGTGCACACCCTCACTCCTGGCCACCCTCTGCATGGTAAATAGGACGGTCCATAGGGCCCTATCCATCACTACTTTGATAGGGATCTTCTTCCTCGATATACCTGTCCCTGGTGCATAGTGATGATCTATAAGCTTTAAAACTGTAATATCCCCTCCACGAGATCCTGTTAGTGAGATGGGGGCACCCTATCTCGAGAGACCTATCAAGAAGTAGATGTCCTCTACTTCCACCATAAGGATATGGGCCCCCACCTTGAAGTACTACTACTCTAGATTCCACATCTGTAGTATGTGTTCTAGTAACTGCTCATGTGACACCATGCTTGGGGTCCGAAATAACTTCAGGATCCCACAGTCCCGTAATGTGGCAATGCAACCTGAATTTCTCTTAGCAGCACCATCCTCATTGTCATGCATTATTTCTTTCCATATCACCATGTTTTGAGTCACATAGACCTGCCAAAAACAATAATGGTATGCATTAGAATCATCCTTAAATCATTAAAAATCAAAGGAATGGATTTATATGGCCCATGCTATCAATTTAAGTTCTCCACAGTCGGCATTGCCTATGCACCATTGGAGACAGGCGGTGGCACCTCCTGTCCACTGTGTTATTGGCACGGTTCTCGAGTGGTACCACGTATCCCGCAAGGGGTATCCATGGAGACCGCTTTTAAGGTTTTAGGGCTTGCCATATGGGCCCAAAACCCCACCAAATCTCAAAATAAATGCTATAAAATCAAAGAGAAGGGTCTTAGTTGTTACTTGCAACTGACGATGCTGAAAATGGACGATGGAAACTCCCGGTATCAGCTGTAGAAGATCTGGCTAAGAAAATGCTCCAAGTGCTCTCTGCTATAGGTAAATAGTGAAATGATTTGATTTTTTACTATTTACATGACTTATATAGGAATTTTTGGGTCTGACATACTATAGTTTTGATGTAAAATCATATTTTAGTCAAATTTTATCTGTCGTAATCCCTTAATGCTAGTCTTAAATGCATTTAACACTTGTTTCTGAGTCATTTGTAGGATAAGAGAACTTTAGTAAGAAGATTTGAAAGTTTGTTTATGGCTTTTTTGCACTTTCATAAAACGAAAAATGTCATTGAGTGTTTATTACGACAATTTGTCATGCTCATTAAAATATAGTATCAAAGGTCCGAGTCCATTTCAAGTTTCTTTCCATGCTCATAAAAATCAACATCATGTAAAAAAGCGTCATGGAGTCCTCTTTTCACCTCTTTTTCAGGCTCCTTAAACACAAAAAGGTCGTCGAGTCCATTTTTTATTCTTTCCAGGCTCAAAAAATATGACATTGTGTAAAGAAACCTCATGGAGTTCTCTTTAAACTCTTTCCAGGCTACCTAAATACGAAAAGGTTGTCAAGCAATCTTGTCTTCTGCAAGCTCATTAAAGTATTTGAAGAGTCGTCTGTCCGACGGTAGGTTATCTCTTTTTCGGTTCGGATAGGACTATTTAAGAAAAAGGAACACTCCAGCCAATCATGACTGGAAGAGTTCTCTAAGGTACGATCTTACACTTTTTCGAGCCTTAGAGACTAAATCATACGAAAAAGGACCCCTTCAGAATCTTCTTTTGTGTTCATTCAGACTCTCTAAACATGAACGATACGAATTTTTCTTTCAGTGGACTCGTTAAATTAAACATTGAGATACCCACTTTGGGAATGAGCCCCTCCTCTCTCAGGTTCGTAAAACATATGAGTCTGGACTTGTCTTCTGACAAGCTATATTGAGTGTTTGTTACCCTCTTTGAACTCGTAAAACCAAAAAGAGGCACTCATCGATCATGATGGGGGAAATGGGAAGGGAATCATTTTGAAAATAATGGCAGTTGTTTGTCGTTACCTTTGAACATGGCACTTGTCTTCACATTCATGTAAGTCAATTGGGTATTCAGCTGATCTCCGTGATGATCCACTTTCATGAGTCATGTCAATCCTTTGATTCTTTCAAAAGAATGCATTTTCCACTGTCACATTGTGTTTTTTTCCCGTTCAGTCATGCTGCTAAGTCTTTTTGTCGTGCCGCCCGATGTTCAAAGGGGATTTGAAGTTTTACCTCCGCAGTCTACACAGTATTTGTGTTAGTATCTTTGAGTCAGTAATATGGTTACTACATTCACATCATTCTAGAACTATATTTTGAGTTTCGTGTTATCGATGTCGTACTCATCATGGCCCTCCTTCGACGAGACTATTCCCGTCGACATCAGCTCATCATCCAGGAAATAGTCTTAGAAACAATATTTGGTACCTTGAGATTTGTATGCCTTAATGACAAATTCTCTCGCTCTCTACATAGGTTCACATCATTGACCTTTGATCGATAGAATCGACTGGGTGTTCGACATCAGGACATCTATTCACACTCAGTAGATTGTACTAGGGTACCTTGGGAATCATTGACATCAATGGTGATCTCCCTCGCACTTGTTAATGGTTCACATAATTGGCTAGTAATCAAGTGGTTTCTACCATGTTTAACTTCAAATCATTGTAATCACATGGATAGAATCATACTTTGTGGAAGATGAGACAAAGACCCTGGGTATTTGTTTAAATCACTCATTGCTTTTCCCCAGGTTGCAATGGAGTTTTGTATATCTAGCATGGATCCACATTTGTATGGTCGTGGCTATGCTCAAATTTGCATCTGTATGACATAGATCTACATTGTATGTCTGGTAGATATGTCCAAGTTTGACTCCTCTATCACATGGATCTATGTTGTATTCTAGTATCCATGCTTATTTATTCCTCTCATGGATCTACCTCGTATTGGTCTGCAGCTATGAGTTTGGTTAATTGTGTCTATGAGTCAACATACTGATGTACTACAGATGCCTACTTGACAACATGCTTTGATTAAGCCAACATTTTCATCTCATGGTGATGACTTGTTCTCTCAAAGATCAGATTTATCGTATCCCTCTAAGACTCATGCTTTGGGGGGCATCCTGTTATACCAAAATCCTGTGACCACCATGTGATAAGAACTTTGACATACCTACTTGCCCTGAATCCTAGCTCTTGGAGTGGAAACTCATGGTTATTATCAATATTCCATGAAAATTCCCAGCACCACGCTTCCTCTATTGTCCAGAAGCGGTACCTTGTTCGCACCGCCTATCCCTTCTTGTCCACAAGTGGTGCCACCGCTTATGGCCCTTATTCCATAAGCGTTTCTTACCAGAATCGCTCTGTCATTTAAGGAGAAACGCGGTACCCTAGGTAAAAAGGGAAAAAGATAAGTTTCTCAAGGCTTCTAGATGATAAGCCTCATGTCCTCCCTTATCCCTACTGTTGTGGGTCAGTTGAGCTTGAAATCCCTCATCCTAGGATCTTAGAGGCCACCTCACCCACTAATCTCTCAACCATCCCTATCCCTTAAGCCTTATAAATATGAGCTCATAACCATGGTTAAGGGGAGAACGCTTAAGGTATTGTTATTTTGTTGGATTGATCACTTGGACCAAGACCATTTGGGGGAGCATAGAGAGATGGAGTTAGAGATTTTTGGGATGAGAATGCTTGGTTTCACGGAGATGCATGTCAACACTAAGGCTTGGTTGTAAATTTCTTCATGTTTCTATATTAATGCAAGTTGATTTCTGTCCCACATATATTATTCTTGTTTGATTTCACATGTATGTTGTTAGATTCCTTAGTCACTAACATAGATTAGTAGATTATATTTTGGTGGTTTCGATATGTTTGCGTGTTAAATCTTATTACAGGTACACAGGGTAACGATCGAAGCATTACATTCTAGGTATATACAGTATCTAGGGAGAGTCTTCAACCTCTGTCCTCTATTTGTTCTGGATCTGAACCATTCAGACTAGTGGAACACCTTGCTGTCCGCAGGAGGTGAAATATTCCAATTAACACTTCCCTATCTGGGATATCAGGCTATGAATCAATTCTCTTTTTTTCTCTTAGGAAAAATGTTCTCAATAACTCTCTTGAGAATAATCAGGTACAATTATGAAATCATAAAAAGATCCCCAAGCCTCTCTTTGGCTTGGGTTTTTATAGGCACACTTTTTAGTCAAAGGGGCAGTTAAATCAAGAATCATTTGATTTCTTGATTTAACACTTTTTATTTAATTTAGGTGCTTTTAATATTTAACTTAGGAACTTTTAACCAGTTCCTATTTTGACTCTTGTAGGTAATTTAATATTTAATTATTATTAGTAATAATAATAATATATGGAGCCTTTATTTATTTCTTATAGCTATTAGTATTATTACTATGCTTACTATTTATACATATCATGTATATATATATATATATATATATATATATATATATATCATTTGTTATCATTTTGTCCTTTGGTATCATATAGCTTGATCCCTAAACATATGACACTTTCTTTAATAAATCATTTAGGTAGGGGTTAGGTCAAGAAGGTTAGGGAACTCTAAACCTACTTACATGTTTGATTCCCTCATATAACATGGTAGTTCTCTAGTACTTGATGAGATACAAAAATAAAAAATTTCATTTAATCACTTAAAAATAAGTCAGATGAGATCAATGTTTTATTTGAGTCGTTTTCACTCGATATATTAATTATTTTCAGTAACTCTTAGCGCTTATCCATAGCCCATAATCAACGCTAAAAACAAGGAGTTACAAACTTAGTGCAATTCCGGAGCTCCACGCTCAACACTATTGATAGGATGTACTTGTAGGATATACCTAGGGATACAATGGCCAAGGATCCAATGTTCCATAGCTTAAGCTCGACATCAACTTGGAAGGATCTATTAGGATTATTAATTCCCCATTGACCATACTATCCATTAGATTATTTATTTTAACTTAGGAACCTTAATTAATTAATTTGGTCCACTAGTACCATTAGGTCCACTTGGCCTAATGGGACACATGTACCAGTTAATAGAGTGTGGGGAACATTGCTAGAGGTTAACTTCCACTTACTACATGTGCATGCATTAGTTTAGGCACCTTCTAGACCAATCCCACTAGAGGAAATTTCAACTCAAAATGGGCCTTTTAACACTATTTCAAATTCCATGTCATCATGTGTTAGCCAGTGAAATTACTTTAAATTTGAAATCCCGTATAGGTCTTAAACAATTTTTTTATATAACTTTGGGGATAGGTATCATAAAAAACTATTTTTCTTGTTCGTATTTTCGACATATCTCCCTATGTTTTTATTCAAATTTCAATCGAGAGAGCTCCCTGGATGTAAAATTAAATTCCACATCCAATGAGTACCCACTCGACATAGTTTTGACGAACCCTGCTCCAACAAAAATAAGAAATACCTGGAAAACATGATGATGTTTTTCAGGTATTTTTGGTTTTTGGGGTAGCGGGGTCGTAAATACTATGTGGAGTGGGTACTAGTTGAATTCATAATTTAATTTCACATATAATGAGATCTCCCAATCGAAATTTGGGTAAAATCACACGGAGATATGTCAAAAATACTAACAAAAAAGTAGTTTTTTTCTTTTCTTCCTCCAAGATTAATAAGTATTATTTTAACATTATTTTATAATTTTTCTTAGGAGGCCCATTTTTAGTTGAAATTTCCTCTAGTTCTACATTTTAGGAGCCACTAGGAGTCCTGGCACCAACCTCCATCAGTTAGTTGGAGTTGGAACTAGTTATTCTTAGTTAGCTTGTAGTTACTTTCTGTTAGATCATAATCAATTAGTCAATGCTAGTGATGTATGGCTGCATGTGGAGTAGGAACCTTTTCCCACCTACCACACTTAGTTGCATTGAGTTAACTAGTTATTCCTAATTGTATGAGTTGGTTTGACATCTGGGAGTTGATGTGTTGGACTCCATATTGATTGAGACACCATGAGTTAGCTAGTCAGTTAGGTATAATCAGATCCAGTTGGTAGATTCAAATTTCTCCCTAATGCACTCGAATTCTTATATTATGTAAACTATTGTAACACCAGATTTGATTAATGACAATGATACTGTAAATTCCTGAGCTACACTCATATGTTTCCTGTGTGGTTTGTTTTGTTCAGTTTGTATCTTCATTCTACTTCTACTGCAATCATAATTCAGAACTAATTGCTTGAATCTCTAAATGGAACAACAATTCTAATATGGTATCAGAGCCTACTCAAGCAGGTTTCATGTTTGTTTCTCTTTATTGAACATTAGAAGTAGTTGGGTTTCCACAGAAGTCCCCTATGATGATTTGCTTCCTCTAAATTTATCTAGATTGGCGGAGAGGGCATGGAAGACCCTGAAAAAGTGCTCATGTGGAGAGGAAAAGCATGATTCTAATAGGTCAAATGTTTTAATGTGTATTGTAGTAAAAATATATAGGTGGTGCGTAGCTTGTGTGAATTTTTTGTGATCTTTCAGCTAGAGAATTATGGATTCTCAATATCCAACACCCCAGATCCTTACAAATTCCAATTATCTTGATTAGAGGATTTATATATAGCTGGCCTTGTGCAATCATGGCTACCTTAGGATAATAATTGGAAGGGAGGTTGAGCCCCATCAACCAGTTGAAAAAAAAAAATTTCTGAATCATTCTAATGGATCCTTAGGTTATCTATGCAACCATATATCCAAAGATATCCTCTTCCACCTTGAAGGTTTAAGGACACCCAGAGAAGCCTGAGAGAATCTTGAGAACTTGTTTCAAAAACAAGATGAGCTTTGGGGACACCTCCTTGAGAATAAGATGGTAGTCTTACATCCCAATAGTTTTGAGACTATTGTTCAATTATTTACTAAATCCAAGTCTCTTACACTTCAATACAGATAGTGTGGAGTAGAAAGAAAGTATGATAAAAATGTTCTCTCCATTCTCAACAAACTCTTCCCTGAGTATTATGTATTTATTTCTATATTTCATTCCAAGTGGAAAGGCTTCCCCAATTGGAAAATTCCTTCACTAGATTCCTTTTCTAATTCCTTAATCAAGGAGCAAGAGAAGTTGATTCAAATTGGAGTTATCAAGACTTGCAGATATTAGGATCTCCTAGTTACTAACTCTAGAAAACAACAAGACAAAGGAAAATAAAAGAAGAAGGATCCTAAAGTAGATGATTCAAAGCCTAAACAGAATCAACAGACTTCCAAAATATCCTCTTGCTCTAAGAAAAAGAAATCGTGTCCCTATTGTGCAAAGGGTTACCATATTGAATATTATTGTATGAAGAAGCAAGTAGATTAGTTGACTGCTCTCCTCAAACATTGCTCTCCCACAAGGAGAAAAGAAGTCTGATAATGGACATGAAAGCTGCCATGCTTTGAAATATAGTCTACCTCGATCAATATCCTATTTGATAGATTGTGTAGCATCCAACAACATGGTTTCCTCCAACGATGTATTCTCCACTCTCAATATCAAAGAAGGTCCCACTATTCACATGGGAGATGATTCTTAAATTTCAATAGCAGGAAGAGGCACCATCAAAGTCCAGCATGGTGTGTTCACAGTTGTCCTATATGTGTCTTCTCTTGCATCTAATCTATTTTCTGTATTAAATATGACTCACACGGTCTCACCAAAGAAAGTGTTGTTTGGACTTGACTCAGTAGAGATCACAAAAATATCAACTAGGGATATTGTAGAGAAAGGGATTGCTGATCACGCCTCCAAGGAATATATGTTCTCTCACTTCATGTCATTCTCAGTTTGAGCATCACCACAACTTCCATTCGAAGCTAATGAAGGTAATAACATTCCTTCACTTCCTATTACAGATTCAGTTTGAATTCCTGAAATTTCTGATTCAGATTTAGAAGAGGGGCATCCCAGCATGATCCAGACATTGAGCTTACATCTCAAATGGATCTAGATCTATATCCAACATATAACTCATTTCAACAACCTAAATGGGATCATAATCTCATAAAAGTAGTTGGAGATGGTGTTGGGGATCCATATGACAAGAGAAGAACAAGGTCCCAATATCAGAAGGAGAGTGTTTCACTGTCCCACACAGATCCTCTTCTTCCCGAGAGGTGTTTTATGATGCTTGGGTCATATCCTCTATCCTTCAAGGAATATTTTCATGATCATATATGAAAGGAATCCATGGATTAGGAGTTTTATTCACTACATGAGAATAAGACCTGGGAACTTGTCTCCTTACCCCGGGAAGGAAGATGGTTCAGTGTAAATGGATCTACAAGACCAAGATAGCTGTTGATGGAACCAAAACCTAGTACAAGGATCTGTTGGTGGTAGAAGGATACTTTCAAGTTCAATGCTTGGCCTACAATGAGACATTCCCTCTAGTAGCTAGAATGGACTCCATCAGGCCGGTCTTGGATATTGCTTCTTCCAAAAAATGGGAAGTACATCACATGGATGTGAAGAGAGAATTCCTCCATCGTGATTTGGAGGAAAAAATATATATGAAGCAACTTGAGGGGTTTATTGATGATCCTTCCTTAGTCTGTTGACTGAGGAAATCTCTGTATGGACTCAAACAAGCCTCAAGGGTATGGTACTCCAAGATGGAATTCTTCCTGATCTCTTAGAAGTTCGAAAGGTGAAAATCAGATTGCACTATCTACATGAAGAATAAATCAGGGTTCTTGCTTCTAGTTGTATTGTATGTGGATGCCTTGCTCATTACTAGTATCTTTGTTGCTGGATTGAGCAGCATCAAGTCTTCTCTTAAAAAAGAATTCGCTATGACTCACTTAGGACTATTAAGAAAGTTCATTGGTCTTGAGGTAAGCAAAAGACTTTGAGAATCATGATCTCATAGTCTAGGTATTCATCAGACATGCTTGAGAGATTCCACATCGAGGATTGCAAGGAAGCCCCCTGCCCCTTTCTATCAGGAATCAGGCTTGAAGAAGGTGGTTCCACACCCTTGGTAAATACACGGGGGATTCACCTTGTTCACCAATATCTTATCATGTTCATTCATAAAGGGGGGTTTTAACTATGAAAAATAAGGCCAATATATTGTAGGTATTGGGGGGGAAGGAGTAAGGTATGGGGGGTTTATAGTTATTGGTGGGTGTAAAAACTAGTATATAGTGAAAATACGAAATATCTCTTAAAAATAGGGTTTTGTTAATTCAAAATATGTATTTGGAGGGGGGATCAACAAAAGTATTTTGGTATGTTTTTATCAATATTTAGTGAGATTAGGGGTAATCTTTAATATCCCATGAATGAAGACGTTATGTCATAGTTTCACTGAGTGGGCACCCCTTGGGTAGATAACACTCTCTACAGATAGCTCATTGGGAGCCTTCTGTATCTCACACATTCAAGACCATACATATCGTATGTTGTGAGTGCTTCTTGTAGATACATGCAGGAGCCACCTGAGCTACACTTGAAGGAAGCAAAGAGGATCTTCCACTATGTGCAGGGTACTATAGATTATGGGATCCACTATGTAGCTGGAGCACAATTGGATGTCACAGGATTTACACACTCAGACTGGGAAGGAGATGGAAATGATAGAAAATACACCTCGGGTTTTGAATTCATGATTGAATCTGGGCCAATGTTGGTTGTTTTGTTGTCTTAATTAATTCACCAAACATTTAATTATCAACCGAGGTTTTTAATATTATAGTTGACACAAAATATATGTGAAGGTAGAAATATTCCTAAGGTGTCATGGAAATATTTTAACAAAGAAAATATTGAAATATATTTCAAAATGAAAAACCGAGTCAAACTCCATAATTTCAACTACTAAGGTAATTAGACTGGGACAAGACTTCTAGATTAGAGCAATACCAAGCTATACTACTATACTCTATCAACCATGAACTATGTATTTATAAATAGTACTATTCTAAGAAGGTAAACTACTCGTTTACAGTGTAATCTATTAATTAATTATTCTGCTTCTTAATCTGTGAATGAGAAAGGCTACAACAAATTCAGAACTCTTACTATATGAACACAAGAGACTATATGATTTGAGACAATATTACAAGTACTTAATAACTAAACTATAAATTCTATTTGACAAATATACATTGATTAAATTAACTTATCTAGTTCCATTCTCCTTGAGTATTCTAAGGATATGCATTCATTGTGATCGGAACTAGAGAAGGAGGTGTATCAAAGTGGATTTCAAAATAAATATAGAAATTGAATGGGATTAGGTCTAATTTAAATTCTACAAATAAATGTAAACTAAGGAGTGTCCAATCACAAGTAATAGTAAACATTTTGATTTATTCCATAAGCAAATGAATCTACAAATATGTTAGTAACAACCAATCTATTAATTAATAAATGAGATTCTTTTAATGTACCACTTAAAATTAAAAGTTATACTATTCTCACATGAAACAACTATAATTGGGAAGGAAGTAGAAAAATTAATGAAACAAGTATAAAACTTAATAAAGGAGCAAGTATAAAACTTAATAAAGATATTTTGTTTCGTAAATCTAAATCTATTCTCTGGAAACGTTCAGTCACTATAACATAAGGAGGACGAATCTTATGCTAGAGACTTTAAAAAATAATATGCCTTTTAGACAATAGAATTAGTAACTTAAACCCTGAATTCAATTAAATAAGATTGAAGCAACTCAACTAAGGATACAATTGACAAGTCCTACAACAGAAGCAAATGAAGAAATCAAAGACAAAGGATACACAATCCAAGAATAGCCTAAGTTAAAAGTGACAAAGGATAAGAGTAATTATAGGACTTGATAGATATTTTATATTCCTTAAAATAGGGACCTAGATAGACATATATAGTTACTTTTCAATTGCAGAAAGTAATATATTTTCAAAAAAAAGAAGACTGCACTTGAAACAAGCATAAAATAAAACATGAAATATTAATGGTTGAACGAAGGTCTGGATGACAATTTGGAAAGACAATCTGAAAGAGAAAAACCATGCAAATTACGAAAGATATAACCTAAATGATCTTAATATTAGTTTATTTATGCATATGATATTGAAAGGTAAAGGAAAGAGTGACTAAGATTATTCCAATAATTAAAAAAGCAGAAGAATTAGAGTAACTAACACTAATTAAAAGAGAGATTATTTCCTATTATTTAACAAGTCAAATGAAAAATACCTGCAACTAATCTACAACTAAACACAAATTGGCAGAACTGAATCTAACTATGAGCTGAGCCTAATATACTAGATTAATCAAATTCTATCTAATTGCAATTATAAAACTAAGAAACAAGATGAAAATAAAACTAGAAACAACTATTGTGTACCTGACCACTTGCAATCTTGGAAATGAAAGCTATTTTAGAAGCACAGTATAAATTATATAACTTACAACAAAATTTATTATAGAAGACAAGGAAATAAACAATATCTATTTATAATAGAACTAAACTACATAGAGACTAGAAATCTAAATTACTTAGCTGCAAGAAGGGAAATAATGAAAACACATAGAAATGGGAGACCGCCGGTTGTTGAGGGCCCTCTCAGCAATCAATATTGTGCTTCGATTAATCAACCACTCACGAAAGTAGAGACATGTACGCATAGCTGAAAATGAAACTTTATATTGAATTTGAAATGGATTTTACAAAGTTTCTTTGATAAATACTAATCAACCAACTAACTAGCTAGCTCGACTCTCGTTTAGAGGTGTCTTTATACAGTTTTTTTACATGGATGAGTGGTTCGATGCTTTCGGTGGTCGACCACTCCAAAAATTGTCTACCTTAACAACAAATCAAACAACCATGTGACAATTGGCGAAATCGCACATCCACCTTCCTGATTCTTTGTGCATCGGTTCTCCTCGCGGGAGCTATGGGCATAAAGATCCTTGTCAACGTGGGTATGAAGCCTAGTGTCAAGTAGAGGGGGCAGGATTCTGACCCTTCTAGAGAAAATACCATCAAAACAGCAAGACACATGGACAATAGAACAATGAGAAACCATTATTCTCTTTAAATGTTTGGGAATATTCCAACTAACAGCATGCAGATTGATCGGATGGCTCTATGGTGGGATAGATGTGCTATGTATGTATTCAGTGTAGATTTGTGTCCACATGGAGTCTCATCCACAAACCATAATCTGCAAAGCAATTTTATGCATTAAACACATTATAAATATCACATATTTACTAATAAAAATGTGAAATAATGGAATTAAGCCAAGACTTGCATAAAACTCAAATATGTTCATACTTGGGGTTGAATGATAAGCTGAATGACAAAAAGTATACCAAAAGGTAACAAAAGTGATGCCAAAAGAGTAACTTAACGACCAAGAATAGTGAGAAAATCGGGATCAACACTCCCATAAACTAGAGAGATGCTAGGCCCCTCTGAGAAAAATAAGGGTGAAGTTTTTAGGAAGAAGGATGAGATGCATCAGCAACTGCCTTCAAATTAGTAGAGGACACAAGAGATTTAAATTTCAATTTCCTGGACTATGTCTTTAAAACAATGTGCCTCTCCTAATGAGAGTCATGTGAAGAGGTGATGGCCTTGTTAAGGTCCTCAATGACCTTGACTTGTATATGCGACTCCTTGTTCTCTTGGAAAAGATTAGAAATTATGTTGGCATATTCTTCATTTCGACTTACTAGCCATGCCAATTCCTGAGTTAGTTGGTCTATTGTTGGCTGATGAGGATTAGACAGTTCTGTGGGTTGTTTGAAAACTTGAGATAGACTTAGTTCTCTGGGTGTTGTCTCAAGGTCAATCGAAGGGAATTCATTTTTCAGAACCCTTTCCTCGAGTAGATGGAGAAGCAATTTGAAGAGCAGCAAATTCGAGCAATTCAGTGAGACACTGGCTAATGTAAACAAGTTTGAATCAGAGATGAGTTCATCCACTTTAACCATACGATCTGGATGACTAGGCTGAACGGTAGGATGAACTAGGGTCTGAACGAAGTTCTCCTTCCAAATCCTGGTTCAAACTCGCAGAAGAGGTAGAAATTTGGTGGAATCAAGGTTAATAGGGGTAATTAAATGGATAGGAGAACTTGATTCTGGTGTATATTTGTCAATATGCACAATTTTGGGGATTTTCTTTTCCTTATGAGGTGTCTGACTGGGCTTAGGGTCCCGAATCTACCAAGGCGTTTTCAGACATTTAAATGAAGGTTTAAGAATTTAAACACAAAATTCTCGCAAGTATGGTTCCTCTCCTTCAATTGATGCACAATCAAGAGTTTAATCATGCTGTGGTGGTACAAACTCCCCATAGGATTCACTATATTCTTCCTAACTTGACTGGACATTTTTTCCACGATTTTAAGGAAGTAAAATAGGAAATTAAGGAACCGTTGATTAACAAAATATGCCAGTAAGAGAATATGGCAAACATTGAACACAATAAACTTACCCTGACAGGTTATAAGGCAGATGATGATGGTCAGAGGATTGAGGTACTCAGGATTAATCCATTCTTTGTGAAACCCCTTCCTTCCTAATACATGTAGAAAATCCATATTGACAACAAAGTGGTAGTCTGGATGAGGGAGAAACACATGTTGATGCCAACAGGTGCCTTCCCTTGAGAGCTTGGTCTCTACCACAATGGTCTCCTCGGTTATTGAAAAAAGGAGGTAACCAACCCTTTCCATCTTACCATCAAATACTTTCACAAATAACAACGAAATCTCCTCGTCATATCCTTGCAAAAGGTGGAGAAATGGATTCCATCCTGCTTGGAAGAAAATCTCCCAGCATTCCTAAAATTCTGGAATATAGAACAAGTCCTCATAGTTTTCAGGATCGAGACGGTTAGGCATTGTTCAAACAGGGGTGAAAAATGCAAAGGTTACAGAGGATGCAAGAGACGAATTCTGAATAGCTCTGTGAAGACAAATGTAAATGAGGACAAGGGTAAAGATCGTGGGTTTAAAACGTAATATGTCTAAGCCCCTAAATGATTATAACACTGTGGTTTGCATGCTCAACCAATCACACTATGGCTCAGTTATTTGAATCGTGTATCTTCATAAGGATGCTTGTGTTGATGAATTCATAAGGATCTGATATATTCAACCATGTACAAAGTAAACTTTGGATAGGTTGAATGATTTATCTATTACGAAATTAATAAAGATGCATTTAAAACAATAATAATTCTAATCAATAGGATGATAGGACTTTGACGACTTACACGTGTGATTTGATGATAGGACAAGGGAAATGATGGTCGAAAAGATATTAAAATCACATTATATCATGATAGAGTTAAAAAATATCATATCATATCGAAATCATAATCAAAATCATAGGTCGAGGTGAGTCTTAATAAAATCATAATGCGTTTGTAAGCATGTGAATGACGCCTAATAATTATGGATATTATTTAGCTAATTAAACTCTTTTCCCATGAAAATCAAAAGGAATTGAAATTTTGACAACATGTTGTTACAACATTACAATTTTCATTTATATCGTCATTTAGCATTCCATTCGAACCGGCATTCGACCCTTCATATGGACCTTTCGTTCAAAAATACACTTTACTGGATTTAACTACTGCTAATTATGCAATAAAATTTCTGGGTTGTCAGCACACAATATGATGATGTAAACCAGCTTCATTAAACCTTCATTGTATTCTCCCTCATGGATTAAAATAGTCTTTTTCTAATTGCATTATCCTGAAAACATCTACACTTTTGTCAGAAATAAAGGAAACTTTCTATAAACATTTAGAAACAAAAAACAATTATAATCTTCCCCTTAACCAAAAATATGGCATGTCCTCAAGCCATCAAATAAAAACTGACCGAGTTCCAAATAATATAACAAATAGTTATAAAATGATGTTATTATTTTAGTAAGAAAAATAAATACTAACTAGTAAATGCAGATGATTCAGACATGTATTTCCATCAAGAATAATAGTGCTTAAGAAGATCATACAAATAACGAGAATATAATTGATGTGAAAAATGTCATAGGAGAAAATAGCCATCCATGCTTCAGTTAAGGATCTCTTGTCATCCAAATAGTATTTTAAGTTCACCCTAGAGTTTCTGATATTTCTATAGATATGGGTCCCATTTCTAGAATAATCATATCCTAGGTATTATTGAATTAGATGATATATTCCAATTCGAACTTACAACCATCCTCTAATGACATGATGGAGAATTGGCCTAAACATGTATTGTTCTTTTTCTTCTTTGTTTTTTTTTCTTTTTTTACGGACCATGTGCATAGTGATGCATTGATCAGATCTCTTTTACCTGATATTTCCCCACTTCTAGAAAGCATGTTCAATACCGCGGTGGGTTTATCTTTGTACCATGCAAGCATAGCCCTGCTGCCAGCAGGCCTGTTCAGTACCCCGACGAGTTTACTTACACTTACCAGGATTCCTTGTTTAAAGATGTTACTTAGCATGGACCCGCTACCAGCAAGCCTGTGTAGTACTATAGTGGGTTTTCTTCGTATAAAGTTTTTTAATATGTGGAAGCCAGTTGGTACTTAGAGAGAGTTAAACCTGCTAAACACATAATTCAAATTTTTGAAAGCGAAGCTTAGAAGTAAAGAAGAATTTATAATGGCCTAGATTATGGATCATATCAAAAGATAATAACTTAAAGTTGTTCCTAGACTTCTAAGTCTATCTTCTTTATAAAGAGAAGTAATGTTCCCCACAAGAATTAATTTCACTTATTCTTTAGTTTTCTCAAAAATCCTTAAGAGACAAGTTTTGATAATCAATACAGGATGAACTGGTAGTCCTTAGGTGTAAAACAGAACTTTGAATAACATGATGCTTAAAGTAGGTCTAAAGCAATTGTTTTAATGACAAGTCTGAAATGTACATATCTGAATTAAATATCATAAAATAATAAGGAATCATTGAAGAAAGTGGGTAGGAATGATATAGAGACCATTTTAATTTTTTTATAAAAAGTGAGGATCTATTATAAGTTCTTAGAGCACTTCCCTTTTTCGACAACATTTCATGGGTTGATAAGAAAGACAAGGTTCTTGTAATCAAACTGCAAAACGACTTATTAGATGATTCAAATTTTATTCTCAACAAAAAGATACGCATCAAGAAAAAGTCATATAGATTTTATCAAAGTTTAGGAAAAGGAAAAGAGCCTTCCTATTTTATTTGACAAAATTCCATAAGCTAATTATACAACCAAATTACCTGCATTGATGTAGTCAGCTTATTAGAAATGAATTTTATTTATTAAATAAATAAAGATATATTTACATATATACATAAAGACAACACAAAATAATTTAAGAATTAGGAGGAAGAGGAATGACTTCCTCTTCAACCAGCTCCATCTCCTTTTCTTGTAAGAAAGTCTTCACAAAATCTCGTCTGGATATTGGTTGATGATAAAGTCTACACCTGTGTCCATTTATGAAAAAGGAATTTTGTGAATTATCAATTGTCTTAATCTCTACTGACCCATTATCAAAGGTTGTAACTACCTCATATGGACCCATCCAACGGGTAGTTATGTTTCCTTTGAAATTTTTATACCCTGAGTCGAATAGTAATGGCCAAATCCCTGGTATTAAACTGCTTTTGTTAATAAATTTATCATGCCATTTATTTCGGTGATTTTGTATTAAAATTGCCCTTTGGAGTGCATCTTTCCTAATCTCATATAATTTATTAATTTGTAAAATTCACTATTTTGGTGCCTTTTCCAAATCCATACCTAATTGTACAACCATACGAAAAGTCTTAACTTCGAATTCAATAGGTAAAAGGACTTGTTTCCCATATACTAACTCATAAGGTGTATTTCCAGTAGTGTTTCTCCAAGTTATTATATAGGCCCACAAAGCCTATGGGAGTCTATCTTCCCAATCCTTATGATGTAGCTTAATAGTTTTGGTTAAGATAGCTTCCAATACCTTATTGGTTGATTCTACCTAGCCATTATCTTGTGGGTGGTAAGGTGAGGATTTGCAATGTCAGATACTATATTTCATGGTAACTTATTTCATTAATTTAGAGGTGAATTGAGAACCTTGGTCAATGACAATTTCCTTAGGCACACCAAACCGAGTAAATATCTCTTCATATATAAATTCTACCATAGATTTTATGTAAGTCGGAACAAAGCTTTAGCTTCTACCATTTGGTGACATAATCTATGCAAACCAGGATGTATTTATTCTTGTGGGACATTGGAAAGATTGGTCCTACAAAATCAAGAGCCCATTTCTCAAAAGGCTCAATAATGTACTAAGGCTGTAAAGGAATCTCGTCAGATGATGTAGGTCTACCCATTATTTGGAAACTGTCACATCCTCTAACATACTTGGCAGCATCCTTAAAGATGCTTGCCCAGTAATAACCAGAATGAAACACTTTATATGTTATTCGCTTGTCAGAAAAGTGTCCTCCACTTGGACCATCATGGAATGCACGAAGGATTTATGTCATCTCGTCCTCCCATACACATTGTATAATAATAAGATTTGGGATGGTATGAAAAATCTCATTAGAAACCTAAGAGTAACTAGAACTCTGGATGACAATTTGACATTTCTCATGAGGAGACAAGTGGTTTGGTAACTTCCCATTCACTAAATAATTAGCAATGTCTACAAACCTAGGTGCCTTGAATAGACACAACAAATATATGTTCGTTAGGGAAAGTATCATTAACATTTTTAGCACCATCATCATGTTGAATATGAGAGAGAAAATTTGCCACCAAATTATCTCTACTAGGTTGATCGATGACAGTGATATTAAATTCCTGTAATAGAAGAAGTCAGCGGGTCACCCTACCATTGGTAATTGGTTTATTCATCAAAAATATGATGGCAGAATGGTCTATAAGCACAAAAAAATGATATCCAGTAATGTAATGGTGAAATGTTTTGATAGAATAGGCTACTTCCAGGAATTCCTTTTCGATCACAATGTAATTCGGTTAAGCAAGAGTCAGATCTTTGCTAATAAAATATATGGCATAAGATGCTTGGCCCTCTTTTTGACCTAGAAATCCTCCTATGGCTATGTCAGAAGCAGCAATGGATATATGAAAAGGAAGGGACCAAACAGGACCCCTAAGTATTGGTGCCACTGATAGTTTATCCTTTAATATCTCAAAATCACTTTCACAGGGTTCAGTCCATTGGAAATCTATATCCTTCATAAGCAATTTAAACAGTGGTGAACTATTTTGGTGAAATTTTCAATATAGCAACGGTAGTAACTTGTATGACCAAGAAAGCTTCTTACTTCCTTTTGATTTTTTGGAGAGGGGATACTGACAATTACTTCTATTTTAGTAAGGTCTACCTTGATCCCTTGTGAGGAAACATGATGCCCTAAAACTATGCCTTCTGTTAATAGCATTTTACATTTTTCATGACTAAGTACTAGGTTTGTCTTGTGACATCAGATCAGGGCCTTCTTAATATTATCGAGAGTCTCTTGAAAGGTATTGCCATAAGCTGTAAAATCATCCATATACACCTCTACACAATCGTGTATAAGGTTAGCAAAGATTCCTAAAACTGCCGACTGAAAAGTAGCAAGTGCATTACATAATCCAAATGGAAAAAATCTATAGGAATATGTCCCCCAAGGGGCACGCAAAAGTAGTCTTATTTTGATCCTTAGGCTCTATCAAAATATCATTTTATCCACTATACCCATCGAAAAAATAAAAGTATTGTTTGTCAGACATGGTATCTAGCACTCGGTTGATAAAGGGTAAACGAAAGTAGTCCTTAATTATGGCCTTATTCAGTTCTCGGAAGTCAACAAAAATATGCCATTTTCCTCTGACTTTATTTGGGACTACCACTAGAGGAGATACCCATTTACTATCTGAAATTGGGTAGATGAAACCAGCATTGAGGATTTTTTGTAACTCTCCTTTAACTGTGTGCTTCAAAGTAGGGTTCATTCTCCTTTGAGGCTGCCTTATAGGGGATATACTGGAATCCATGTAAATATGGTGAATTCAAGTGTCAGGGTGTATACCCTTCATATCAGTGTACTCCCATGAAATTGATCCAAATTAACTTTTAAGGAACTTAACCAACTATTCTTGTTGATTCTCGGTTAACCCTGCATTTATGTGTAGAACTTTTCCAGGGCTAACTTCACAAGGCATGGTATAAGACCCTTTATGCTCTTCAATTGCAAAGACACATGGTGTATCCATGAATGTTGAGAGGGCCATATTTTCTTGAAACTCATCTCCAAAATTTTTATCGAACTGACCAAAAGACTGATAAAAATATACACAAGTTGTTGAAGAAACAAATTGGCTTAACAAATTCTCAATAGTCTGCTTCTGAAGTGGCCAGGAGTAGTCACTAGGAAAGAAAATATCTTCAATATCTTCATCCCCAAAGGAGAAGTATAACCACTATAAGGTTTTAGTTACAAGTTGTGATGGGGGGTATAAAGACAACTTTTGTGTGGACAACCCATTAGAAATGGTCATTTTCCCATCCCTATATCCTATGAAGGAATTAGTGGTATCAAACCATGGTATTCCCAATATAATAGGATGTCCTTTAGAAGGATAGTTTCACTAGTAGAAAATGAGAAATTAATGACTAAAAAAATGACTAAAATCAGGCTATGAACGACTATTTTTGAGTTGGTGACTAATCGTAGCAAATTTCCACTATCTTATAGCTAGTCGTATTTCACTAGTCATTAATATCTTGACTTAGTAGTCATTGATTTAGTCATTGATTTAGTCATTGATAGACAATAATTTATTCATTGATAGTCAATGATTTAGTCATTGATTTAGTCATTGATAGTTAATGATTTAGTCATTGATTTAGTCATGGATTTAGTCATTGATTCAGTCACTGAGTTAGTCATTTCTTTAGTCACTGATTTAGTCACTGATTGCAACCATTAATGACCAAATATATGACTAAATAAACTACTAGATGTTAACATATTAATGACTAAGCTAAATATGACTAATATATAGGAAATTAGCTACTAATAGTCGTATATATGCGAATTTAGTCGTTTTTGTAGTCACAAATTTATGATTCGGCATGGAGGACTCAAACCACCAACCTCCTGCCTATAATTAGGTAGGCGCTCTACCATTGAGCTAGAACCCTTTAAGAAGTTGTTATTGCTTGACAATGATGATATTCAAACAAATTTATGATAGATATCAATCTACAAACTACATAATTATTACTATTACAACTTACTAGTAACTAGTATTTATGATAAACTAATTCCTGAGAGCTATGTACAATTTTTCCTGTAACTAAAGCTAATAAAAATAATAAAAATACTCTTACCAAAGAGATTTAGTGATGAGTACCTCTTCCCATTCTTCATCACTATCATTCTCATAATCCAAAGAAGACTCCTTCCTGAAAGGATTTCGAAGCCCAATACCATCACTGCATCAAAAAAAAAGAGTCAGGAACAAAACTTTCCCTCTTGTCTACTGCATTATTAAGAATCCATGAGCTTCAAGGTGTTTTAGATGTTCCTCATCATGGGCTATCAAAATTAAAACACAACCTGTTGCTTTGATAATTAATAAACTTAAAATTATGCAAAGTATATTCACCTTTTCTTTGAGAAGGTTCCATCATAAGCAGGTCTATGGTTGTGATCAAACTGCAAAATGTTTCTTCTCTTATTGTGAAGCCTATTTTAGCTTTAAATCAAGTGATAAACATTCTCAGAGCCAGTTAGATTCAGAAACTTATTGCTAATGGAGAATCAACGATTATCATTTGCAAAATTAGAGACTTGACTCCCTATGCACCGTAATGTCTTGCAAAAATGATCTCTAGACCTAGAACTCAAATAATTGCAAGTATTTTGACTTGGGGAATTGCAACTATTGCAAGTATTTAGCATTTAATCATATATTGTTTCGAAGGTACCATTTTGTATGGAGGATTTATGCTTTTTGAATCATTATTCCTTGGCTATAAGGGCACCTAATAATTGATTCAATAATTAAAGAGTCATGTTGCAAATATAAAGAGAAATACCCTGCTCCTACAACAATGTGTCTTTAGAGAAACCTTTAAAGGGTTGTATATTTGGCTTCTAGGTGATGATACCAATTATTTGAAAGGCAAGACAACTCGTTAAGTGTGAATTAAACTTGAAAAACTTGCAAACTATTAGGTATAACAAAATATATATTAGCATGATTAGGACATTGAAGAAACAACTCACCTTCATGCACATAATAACTTTCGAACAAATAATGCTACAAAATTGCTGCCGACATTGATCCTTGCGCTGACCTTCTAGGATCTTGGTGTAGGGCACAACCCAGCGCCACCATAAGTGTGCCTGGGGGTGGGGAACCATGTTCCCCCCCTACAATCTCTGCTATTGAGGCCTTGAGGAAGCTTGTTGGGCAGGATGGGATGAAATTGGCCATGCTTTCTATCCTAAAATTTGTAAAGAAACTGGATGAAGTTCCTGAAATTGCTTTTCCGAAAGAGAAACCCATTAAAATTACCTTAGATTTGGCTGAAAGAGGATTGATAGGACAATTTATGGGGCTTTGGCCCTCCGCAAAAACCACCAATGACTGGATCCAACATAACTAGAGACCCCACCTAAAGAATAGTGTGACCTGTTATGCCATTGGAAGAGGATTCTTCATATTCGATTTCATAACCAAGGAAGATCGAGATCTGGTCTTCATGAGTAGCCTGTACTTCATGGGGTCTCAGGGCCTGTATCTCAACAGGTGGACGCCCTGTTTTGATCACACGGTTAAGGTGCCTAAAGAAGTGCCGGTATGGGTCAAGATCCTGAACCTACCGGTCCACTGCTGGAACTTCCATTCACTGCAAAATATTGGAAATGGACTTGGCAGATTATATTGACATAGCAAAAAACAAAGGCCAATACACCTATGCTAGGACCTGTGTAGAAGTGGATATGGAATCCGGCCTACCAAAAGCGGTAAAACTCATTGTTGGGTCATGGTAGCATTATCAAAAGCTGGATTATGAGCAGCTCCCATTCAAGTGCAGAAATTGTCAAGAGCACAACCATTTCCAAAGGAATTGCCCTAAGTCACAACCAGAAGACAAAGAGGATGGAGAAGGCTGGAAAAAACAGTAAGGCAGCCCCGAAACCAAGCCGGAAGAAAAGATCAGTACCATCAGAGAACCCCCCACCAAACTATAAACCCATAGAAAAGTCAAAGGACATATCAACTTCGGGGAAAACCAATGAAACCTTGGAGGGATCAGATAAATCTGGGAAGGATGCGAATGAAACTGGGGAAATTGGGAACCTAGCAGACCCAACTCCCCCAATGGGCGATCAAAGGGAAAAAAAAGCAAAGGAAGATCACATTAGTCTAGGCCCGGATTCAGGTGGGGACTCCGAGGACAGAGGAACCGAATCTGGCAGCTCCCAAGTCACCCCTATCAAGGTCACCTTAGGTCGGAAGACTAAGAAGAAATAGAGAGAGGAAAAAACCTACCTTGATATTCTCCAAGGTTCCAAGAAGACCCTCAAAGGAATGATAAATACTAGATCAACCATCAAGCAAGGCCATGCTCCAAAGGGAGCCACAACCTCCCAAGCTAGTAAGTAATGCAATACATCTCCTGGAACTGCAGAGGTCTAGGTAGCAATCTAAAAGAAGAAGCTCTAAAAGAAATTGTAAGATTGTATTTGCCTAAAATAATTCTCATCCAGGAGACAAAAATGGAGTACCTCGTTCTTCTCCAAGCAAGCAAAGCATTTTAGAAAAAAGGTCAAGGAAAAGAAGTCAGCGCAAGAGGAGCCTCATGAGGAATAACTACCTTATGGGACAACTCCAAATATGACCTGGAAGCTGAAGAAATCAGCACACATTGGTTCTTCATCAAACTTCTCCATAAAGACTCTAGTCAACATGTAAGTCTGTTCAATTTTTATGTACTTGTTTCACCACCTGAAAGAAGAATATGTTGGGACTCCCTAAAGTCCTATCTTAGCATGCATAACCTTGTTAATATCATTATAGCAGGGGATCTGAATGTCACCCTAGCAGTAGAAGAAAAAAAGGGAGACTCACTGGTCAGAGATCAAGCTAGAGAATGGGTTGAAGACATAATTTTAGATTGGGAGCTACAGGATATCAAGCTCTCCCGTGGTAAATTCACATGGAAGAACAAAAGAAGGGGCCCAGGACACATTGCTGCTCGCCTCGATAGATTCCTCATCCAGTCCTCTTTCCTGACTTTTGATCTTATGGAAACCTCTAAAACCCTACCCATATAGACCTCTGATCATAAAACCATTCTTCTTGAGCTGTCCATTGGTAAAAATCTTGGTCCCATACCCTTCAAATTCAGCCCCCTCTAGATTCAGCAAGAAGGGTTGATGGATGTGGTCTTCATGGCTTGGAACTGGTAGATCCAAGGCTCTCCTTTCTATGTATGGGAAGAAAAGCTGAGGGTTCTCAAAAAAGAGCTGAAAAAATGGGCTAAATCGCTTATTACAACCACCTCCAAAAGAAAAGAAGCGCAGGATGCACTAGAGAGCCACCAATTGATCATGGAGGACGCTGAAGTTTCTCAAGAACTATTACAAAAAGAAGAAAATCTTTAAAAATATTTCCATAGAGCATGCAGGGTGGAAGAGGAGTACTGGAGGAAAAAAGCCAGAAGTTTGTGGCTGCAAGCAGGAGATAAGAATACCAGCTATTTCCACAAGCAGGATGAGGCTAGCAAGCATTTCAAAACTATAAATGAAATTCAGTTTCAAGGAAATTTGGTCAAATACTTCGAAGGAATTATGAAATCATCCCACTCCTACTTCGAAGAGCTCTTCTCAGACCCAGAAGAGGACCCAATTGATGCAAAATGCCACCTGCTTGATCTCGTCCCAAAGCTGGTCCAGGAAACTGATAATCTCCTACTGGCTGCCCCGATCGAATGGAAGAGCTTAAAAAAGATTTGGATGGTATGGACGTTGACAAAACCCCAGGGCCCGATGGGTTCATGGAAAGGTTCTTGACAATTTGTTGGTCCATCATCAAACTTGACCTCCTGAGAATGGTCAGGAAATCTCAAAGTAGAAGCAAGTTAGGGGGCAGTACCTTCTCGACATTCCTGGCCTTGATCCCAAAAGAAAAGGGAGCCAATAACTTCAGCATATTCAGGCCCATCTCTTTATGAAACATAGGATATAAACTAATTACTAAAATCATTGCCAATCGGATTAAGAATATTTCGCTGGCAATCATCGCTGAAAACCAAGGTGGTTTCATAAAAGGGTGGAAGATTCTAGACAATATAGTGCTTGTTCAAGAAGCAATCCACTTGAGCTGTCAATGGAAAGAAAAAGGCATGGTAATCAAGCTTGACTTGGTGAATGCATTCGACAGGGTGAGACATGATTTTCTGTTTGCAGTAATGGGAAAATTTGGGTTTTCTAAGGATTTCATAAACTGGGTTAAAGCCTATATTGCCTCCCCTGTATTGCCCCTCTGGTCAATGGATGCTGTACGAATTTCTTCCAAGCCTCGAGAGGTCTAAGGCAAGGTTTCCCTTTGTCCACACTCCTTTACACCATTCAAGCCTCAGTGCTTAGCTTCCAATTGGATCACTTCCAGAAAATCCACTCTCTTGCTGGCCTCTGGATGGTCCAAAATGTAAAAGACATAAACCATGCCCAATTCGCCGATGACACTCTGCTCCTATGGGAGAAAGAATTATCTTAGCTGGTTTATTTAAAAGAGATATTGACATTTACAAGGAGGTCTCAGGAAGCAAGATAAACTTTCAGAAGAGCAAGATATATGGTTGGAATTGCTCCATAAGGGAAATGACAGGAATCACAAGGCTCTTAGGGATGGAGGGGAATCTCTCATGGGATTCCTTCAAATACCTTTTGATCCCCATCCTTAAATCTATCCCCAAAGTGGTCCATTAGATGTCGCTGTTGGACAAGCTGAAAATCAGGATTCAAGCCTGGGGGCAGCCTGGCTTAATTTAGCAGGTAAGGTGACTCTCTTAAAATCTGTCCTTTCAAGTATTCCTGTTTACCAGAACAACATTCTTCTTTCCCCTAAAGCCTTCATCAGCAAATTGGACGCCCTGTTGAGAAGATTTTTGTGGGAAGGTGGGAAAAATAACGAAAGAAGACTTCATTTAATAAGCTGGGAAAAAATAAAGATGCCAATTCTAGAAGGAGGCCTCCAAGTCTGAAACATTGTTGTTCAAAACTTAGCTCTTGGATCCAAACTCCTCTAGAGCTTAGCTTCAAGGCACACCAGCCGGAGTAAGAAAGTTCTTTGGAAAAAAATATTTCCAAGGTAGTCGCTCAAGATGCTTGGATAAGCCTCCAAGAACTTTAACTGGATCCCCAATATTCAAGATATGCCTCATAGCCCTAGAGCACTTCAAATATAACCTATATTGGATACCTGGCAATGGGAAAAATATAAGATACTAGGATGATTCTATCCTTAGAGACCAGCCCCTCACGCAGAAGGATGAGCTAGAAAATATAAACAATTGGATGCAGCAAAAAAATCTTCTTACCCTGTAAGACATTTCCATCTGGTCCGATGATGCAGAGAAAAGTTGGGATAACTGGGACCTGGGAGAGATACCAGAAAATCGGGAAGGAGAATCCAACTCCTTAAGAAATCTCCTTCAAGGAAAAACCCTGTTAAAAGCAGTTTAAAAAGACAAAAGAGGGTGGAGTTCGAGCTCAGGATCGTACTCGGTAGCTGAATGATACAAATTCATCCAGGAAATCCTCAACGTCCCTCAAGACCCAGCGTAGTGGAAGTTTCTTTGGTCCTATGATTCTATCCCCAAGATAGACTTTTTTCTATTGGAATCTTGCTCACAAAAGCATCCTCACCGGTGACAACTTAAGTAGAATAGGAATGGAAGGGCCCTCAAGGTGTCCTCTGTGTGTTTCTGATGAGGAGAATGAAAATCATGTGCTCATGCTTTGTCCTTTTTCTAGTGAAGTCTAGAAGGAATCGCTGAAAATGAGCCTGGAATGATTCATCATGCCGAAAAATACCCAGGAGCTGTTGAAAATGTGGGCCAACCTATTGCCATTTAGCACTTCCAAAAAGGATCTCCTCAAAGCCAGTTGGATGTGGATGCCCAAGTTCATCTGCTGGAAACTGTGGATTGAGAGAAACAACAGGATTTTCAGCAAGAAGAGTAGTACTCTGGCTAGAATAGTTTCCAAAATCGAAGCTCTACTAGGAGAGGCTCTAGAAGCCAAAGCCACCCTCACAAATGCTTCAGCTCTGACCAGCGAGGAAGATAAGTGGCTAAAAGAGTTAGTCCTGAACCATCAGGAAAGAATCAACACCCCATCTCCATCCAATGTTGAATGGGACAATCGATTGACAGAATAGGACTTCATCAAATGGACATCGTCCCGAGAGGAGTACTACCTCTTCTTTGATGGGGCTTCAAAGGGTAATCCTAGGGCTTTTAGTGGCGGCGGGGTTATCCTGGATCCTGGAGGAAATACAATTTTGAGCTTTTCCTGGGGGCTGGGTCACGATTCCAACAATAGAGCGGAGGCTCTTGCACTTTGGAAAGGGCTCAAGCTTTCCCACAACTTGAAAATTACCTCTATGTCAGTCTTCGATGACTCTTGGATTATAATCCAAGCTGCAAACTCAAAAATAAGTCCTGCTCAGGTGGAACTATCCACCATTCTCAAGAAAGTCAAGCTTATGCAGTCAAAGTTCCAGAAAATAAGCTTCTTTCATATATTGCAAATCTTAAACTCTAAGGCTGATCTGGAAGCCAGTAAAGGCTCGCTTCTGAGCAGGAGCACACTTTCAATAGATGGCTCAGAAAATCTATGCAATATCCCATAAATCTATAAGTGAGTCTCCTAGCCGAGCCTTCAATATTTCTCCCGCCATAAAATAATCAACTCATTAAGCCTCTCATGGCTCTATCCTTTTCGATCTGGCAGAGTCCATGATCCCTAAGTCCCAATTCCCCGTGACATGTCAAGATCCCAGGGTAATTTTTCAATCCTCACGCTGATGTAGCTAAGCTCTCTCAAATCCAGAAGATCTGGGAAATCGATGGATCCTCCAAGAGATCAACACCGATACCCATCTCATTCAATGGCACCGCTTGTTTCATTTCCATCCCTAGGAGCTTCAGTGGAGAAACACTTGGAATCTCTAGAAGCATGAATCATTCATTCCATTATTCATTTTCCATGGTGAGAATAGCTAGGCCAGACTAAATCCTAAGCAATGCACTCTCCAGAAGAGATATCTGAAGTCAAAATAATCTGGCTTTGTCATAGTGGAAAACCTTAAAGGTTCATTGGGACTTGTCCAAACATTCTAGAATGGAAAGTATTGGAGCAGCTGGCAAAGAAGGACAGGGAAAAAGAGACGTTAACCACGACAAATGTTTCAGATGTAACTTGTCTCGATGAACAGGACAATTCAGCTTCCATTTGTCAAAACGTTAGTATTATCCATGTAAAAGTACTCGGTAGTTGCTTTGCCGATCGATAAATATACATCTTACACATTATTGTCTAAAAAAAATCAAAATATATATCAGCTCTGTGTTGAGATGTACAACATCTTAAACAAATTCCATGATGATTGGACAACAGTTCACAGAGAGAAATAACCATTGATAAGAACTGAACTTTCCTTAGAATGTATGGTCACCTAAAATAAGACTACACTAAAATTTAGATTCTAGTAAGCTTTTGAGATTGACTAAACCTATCGAAAAGGTTGGAGAGACTCGTATTCTATAGTGTTCTTATAATGCACAGTTTCATAAAGGCATATTCTTATCAAGATTTGTGACTTTCAAAATGAAGGAATTTACTTAACCATGAAATGCACATTTATGATGAAGCAAAGGATATAGAAAATCATGATGAGGTTCATATTCCCCATTTGAACTGCCTACAAGAAACTATTTCTTCGTAAGGGTAATAAAGCATGTCTCCATCCTGCTTGAGTGGAATGTGAAAGTGCCCTTCCCTGATTATTTGATTATGAATTAGTTTTAAGTTCCAATTCCCTTCAGGCCCTATGGCATGTTTACACCTTCCACTCTAACTCCCCACATGGGATGCGTTGCTTCTTTAATGGAATATAAGAGCCTCATTAAGACCTGGGTCTCGTATTTTGGTGTGGAGTTATGTTTACAAGTACAAAGTTCAAGGTTCATGAAGAATTTTTCAAAACCTACCATTAGTATAGCATTATAACATAGGGTATGTTTCTGCGGGAGGAGAGAGTTAGGGTAGAGCAGACGGTAAGTGTAAGAGAGGGTCTGAGCTAGCTAATTTAAAGAAAAAAAAAATCTAAATCACAGGAACAAAAAGCGTCACTTTAAAATAATTTGTTTGTTGGAAGTCCGTTCTATGTATCATGTAATTCCAATTCCCCAGGTTGTGAAGAGGAAGCAATGCAGACATTGCAGGTTTTGCCTCTTTCCAACCTACAAGTTGAAAATTCGTGTGATCAAGCCATCTACTATCATAATAGTGGATCGCAAATTGTGAAATCACTTGGAACTGATTTTGTTACCCTCCAAAATGTCAAGGATCTGCATGTTTCATTACTGACAGAATCAAAGAAATTTCAATTTGACAAATCTGTCATTGCCAGCTTGAATGAAAGTGGTGCCGTGAACAACTTAGAGATTGAAAATAATTCTACTTCATTAGAATCCCTACCTTCCCACAAGGTGACGAGTCAGAGGTCTGAAAATTTGATCATTGGATAGCTAATGCCGGAGGATGGTAAAACTGTGTTGGAACTTGAAAATGATTTTTTGTTCTGCAATGTCTTTAGTTTCGCTATCAAGTATGAAAGTATAAAGAGGGAAATCATTGCTCATTATTCTTTTAGTGGGCACTCAACAAATCACCACAGGTTAGAATCCATCTTTTATACAATAGTCTAATGAATTGACATTGAATGTGCAGGAAAGTATGTTTACTGCTTGTAGACAAGCTGTGCAAATAACCAAAATGAGCATGGTAGTAGAGAATGGATATATTGACAAGAATGGTCCAATGGCAGAGGAATGTGAAAAGAATGAGAAAGCGGCTCAGCTTACACCAGAAGCCACCTATCATCAAAAACTTAACAATTTAACATTTCCTATTGAAAAAATTATGACTGATGGTTATCAGCAAGTAATGCAAACTGCTCAGTTTAGCATGAAGATGGTGAATAGTTGTGCTAAGCAAATTGAACACTCAAACCTAGAATTTAAAAACAGTGGTGAAGTAGTCATCATTAGCATGGATATGGATAGTGGTCATACTAGGCAGAATGATCTTATGAAATAGGAATCTGAAGGGAGTTATAAAGCACTAGGGCCTAGTGCAAAAATAGAGGATGATCTTACTCAGTAGACTACTCATATAAATCCAAACTTTGGAAAGAATGTTGAAGTAACCAAAACTAGCATAGAAATACCAAATAGTCTTTCTAAATACAATCTTATGAACTTGAAATATGAACATAGTTGTAAAACAGCTAGAACCAGCATGAAAATAGAGAATGATAATGATGAGAAAGCTTGTCTTATCAACCAGGAATCTAAAATTAGTGTTAATGGAGGATGCACAACATTTTAAGCAACAGCACAAGTTGGATGGCAGCCAAAGCCTTGTAATGAGCAATGCATCATGACTTCAGATTCAGGTAGTTGTAAAATTGGTTCTCAAAGTCATTTGAAGCTACATAATTAACATGCAATAGAGTTCTCAGTTTAGGCTTGATATGCTCATCTTTGGGTCATATATATGTTTCTGTTATGTTCCAGCCTATCTGAAAATGTTTTGTTAACATGGTATTTTTAGTCTTTTTAAATAAAGGACAGGCTTTAAAAGTTTAAGTCTTTGCTTAATGACTTGGAAAGTACGAAGCAAGCCTAATTTAATTTCTTTGGATATATTTAGATTATGAAGTTCATAGTTAAATAACAAATACTGACAAAAATATTTCCAAAGGAACGGTTACTCCTATATATTGATAATGGCATGGAGCTAAACGTTAAAAATTAAAATAGTTTACTGAACACTTAATATCCTTGCAGCTGGTGCAGAGTAACCGTAACATTTATTAGGTTGTTTTATTGTAGGGAATCCTAGCACCCAAGGTGGAGGAAAACTTGGTTATCTTGAAAAACTTGAAAAGGATGTCAAGGAAGCAACAATAGCAGGGTTATATGTGCCATGCATGACAGGAAAAGTTTTTAACAAAGATGAAAAAGAGACTGAGAAAGATGAGTTCAAGGTCAATACTTCAAAGATTGGCCTTGACTCTGTTTCATCTACAATTGAAGAGTGTGCGCTCTCACAGGGTGGTGTGTTCCCAGGTGATAGTGAAGAGTCTTCAAACGAGTGTGATCTTTCTTTGGTGCAATATTCATGCCAATATAAGGATGGTCAAGTTGGGGCAGAAATACTCGAAACAAAAGTTCAACCTTTAGGATGCTTAAGATGCAAGGATGCAGAGGTTGAATCCAAAAAATTTGAAGCTAGAATCCAACAATGTCGTAATATGTCCCAAAGTCATGGTATATCTACAGTTAGAGTTAATTCAGGAAAGATTTTCTCTGAAGGGAGCAGGAAATCTCCTGTCATTTTGCCTAATACTGAACATGGGAAACCTTTGAATGCTAGGAAACCTAATGAAATATCTCAGGTGCGATTGTAAAATTTGTATCCACTATCAAGCTCAAATTAATTATGTGGATATGATGTTATCATTCCATGGTTATCTTTGAAGTGGATGCATTGTTTCATTGAATTATAAACCTGGATTTCCTTGCCATTCCTCTTAATTGTTTTTAGTCTTGTTTTGTGTAGAACCATGCCTTGAAAGACTTAACTGAATGTAGACAAGGTCAACCTGAAGATCCTGTTTGGACCAAGACCTTCCAAAATGAGGTAACAACTTTTTTTGCACTTATTTCTCTTGTGCCATTAGATTTCTTGTCCCTAGTTGTTTTACTATTTCAACATATTGGAAATTAGAATTCCATTCTGCTTCATACTCAGAATAATCGGTTGAAATTATGGCCTAGAAAAATTACACAAACTATATTTCTGTTTTCATAAAGCAACAGCTTAAATTAGAATTCCATTCTACTCCATACTCGCAAGGATAGGTGGTTTTGGTTAGGGTTTATCCCAAAGGGATGAGAATGTACATTTTGCAAGCATGTGAAGCAACTAATGATGTGAGGCTACCCTTTAAACTTGATCGAACGTATGAGTGTTGCAATGCCAAAATGGGAATGGGAAGAAGTCAGTATCAGGCCATTTCCTAACCATACATCTGCATTCTATCCTCAAAAAAAAATTCTAAGATATACTAACTTGATCCAAAGATTAAGCCTTCAGGTGCTCTGACACACAAGTCTCCCATCAACAGCTTTGACTTGCAGCTGATTCCAATATTTGCCTCAGACACTCTAGAAATTGATGGGTTCAAGCTTTAGGAAGTTCTATAACCAAGCTGAGCTACTGATTAGATCATTTTGTGTCAGGGTAGGTGAAGTACTGCTCTCTGCAGTGCATCCGATAAGGTGTATGTAACAAGTTGACTCTGGGGGTATGAAGAAAACTATGTGAAACCCCACAGAAAATTTTAGTAATGCCTAAAACACAAATTTAGTTGCGGTAATTGTGATAATGATGTGAAAAGAGAAATATAATGAAAAATAAGAGGAAGTAGTCATACAGCCCACAAGTCTCTAACTTGAACAACTGCATTAGAGGGAAGGCCAATATCATACCATTTGGTAGTTATAGATGCTTGTGAACCACTTCTGTTCCATAGGATTACCACAACTCTATGGTTGGACAATGGCCCAACCAAAACCTGCAGTCATTTATATGTTCAAATTTATATAGAAAGAAAATAGGTCAGACTTACAAAACATATATTGAAAAAAGAAGGCACAAGAGACAGCATACAAACATTGAAATTGTAAATAAAGTACAAAGGGTATGAAATTACAGAATTTGGATATTGAACTAATCTTCATAGAAACTAAATATTTAACCTACAAAATAATTCATACCTCATTGTCCCCCTACTAGCTGAATTTATTTCCTTGAACTCCTAGTGGATCTACACAAATCCAATAAAATTTGTAGATGTCAATTAACAAAGTTAACCTTGAAACATATACATCAAAAGTCTTCTTGCAAATTTATAAATATGACCTTGGTTGACATTAATAACTTCTTTTTTTCCTAGAATCTCTATAGTTTGTGGAGTTGCAGACCTTATATCACATCCAATCAGTAGAGGTGCCTGGAGGATATCAGATTTGATTATCATCCAGCGTGAGACAATGATAGTACAGAATATTAAAAAAAGATAGTCAAATTATTAATTGCAAGTAGCACACTTTTATATAGAAAATGAAATGAATTCATTGACTCTTTATCAATTCTACTATGTATTCTTTGTTTTGCTCTATTCTACTCTGATCTTTTTCCAATTCTGTTTGTTTCGTTCTAGCCTTCTTTTGCATTTAGCAGTTATCACAGAGATGTATAATAATATATTGTTCATTTCTGTCAATTTCTAATAGAGACTGTGACATCTTACACTCAACCCCCTTTCTTACCTTCATTAAAGCTCATATGCTGAAGTGTGACGGGTATTCCTCGGTGCTCAATTGGCCATTTCCAACTTCCAACGTGCCAGGATCTGGCTCAGGAAATGACCAAATACATAGAGAAAATTGGAATTTGAGATTGAAATTCCTCATAGAAATATTCGCAGCAGCATTCTGATAATTTACATGATACAAGAGGAGTTTTTAGTTTACCATTCCATCAACCAGGCACTGCATAAGCTACCCACCGGTCATTTTGGTCAGCTCTAGATGTGATACTGAGAGAAAGAATTTAAAGTCAGATGATTATAAGGATAAAATATATATTATACACAGAAAATTATACTACCCAATTTCAAACATTTAGAAGACATTATGCCCATTTTTCTTCAATGTCTCCTGTAGTTCTCCAACTGTTGCCTATCTTGGGTGCCCAAGCTGCAGGATTCTGCTCACCCCTGCATAATCAAAATACATGAAACTAAGATTTGGGTGACCGTGCCTCTTTAATTAAAGCATGAATTAAACGTACAGATTATTGTTTACAAATGCCTCTTACAATTCACACATTGAATAGAATATTGGGCGGCCTGCCTTTCTAAGATCTTCACTCATTTTTGGGTACTTTTAAATTTTCTAGACAAATTCAATACTATAAAGTCTAGACCCATGTATAAAAAAATCATTGATCAAACATAGTACAAATAGATTGTACCTCTGCTAAGGATTTATGCAACCATTAAAGTAGTTATCATATTTCAAATAATCTATCCCCTGAACCAAGACCTTCCAAGAAATCTAAAAATTAGTTATAAATTCATACTCTGATACCAAAAAAATATTAAAAAATCTAAAAATTAGTCATAAATTCATACTCTGATACCAAAAATATCTAGATGGACTTTTAATATTAACTCTCTTTTTTAGAAGAAAATATAAACTCTCTATTATTATCCAGTGGAAAATTCCATACTTTTAATGGGCCTAAATAATTAATGTTTGGATACTTTGTGAGATGGGATCAGTGGAGTGGCACACGTGTCCACCGAGGGATTCAACATATCCCTCTTTGTTTCTTCATCTTGACTTTGGCTTTCTTGTCCTAATAATTGAAGAGAAATTCCAGGTACACTGCTTTTGGCCCTATTCTCCTTTCCAAGTTATCTAGGCCTCCCGTTGAGAGAATGCCCAATCTATTTCTCAGAGATTTTCCCAGTGAAGAATTTGGGCATTGTAGTAAGTATTCTAGTCTACTTTTACGATGATGTTGCAATGGAGTAGAACTATCGGTGTCATGCTGCTCCTTGTTTCTATTCATGTACAGTAATAAAATAGTTAAATAGTACCTAAAAAGGCCACATCTAGTCATTGACATAAAGGAAAACTTGATGGAAAAAGGAGGTCTGATCCAGCTATATGTTAGATCCATGTTGGCATTAATTCCACATTTGGCCAGAGGAGTTACAAATATAGTTTTAGTAAACTTATTCTAGGTTTTTCTTTTTCTTGTTTTTGCACTCAGTTTGTTGGGGACAAAAAGACAGTGATTGTGGAAAACATTGAGAGAAAAGATGCAAGGCTTAAATCACAATAGGATGCAGACCCAAACAGAAAAAATATTTTCTGCTAAAGTCAATGTGCAAGGAGGAGTGCAATGATATGTAATTATGCTCTGCACAGTCATTCACTCATGGAGTAAAACGTTAGTCTTTCTTATAATGTTTTCTTTGCTGTGCAATGATGTTGTAAGGGATTATGCACCTAATAATCGTAGGTCGGGGGTTACCAACATACTCAAACACTTGCAGACAATTGACTTCTAAAGTGTAGAATAGGAAATAGGAGGGTTAGAAGACTTACTTGTTAAACGATGTTTGATCCTTGCTAGTCCTCTTCCGATCTGCTCCACTTCCAAAGTCTTCAAGGTTCACTCCTCTTTCACCTGTTCAGAGACAATCTTCCAGATATAGTATGATTCATGTATATATGTTAGCAGGTTAGATAATTTAAATATGAAATACTGGAACATAAACAATTATCAAACCAAGATATATAAGACACATGTGGAAGAAGTAATCTCTTTATTATCAATAATGAGAAAGTTCAGAGTACAACCAAACATCTGAGACAAGGACTCCTCTGTCACCAAAGGATTCTGAGTTTCACTGCTCCAAATACTTCTATAAACAATCCACCAGCATAACTTTGCTCCCAAGTGTAAGTGTCTACAACCCTTCCCAAGGCCTGTATTTATATGGGTGAAATAAGGCAGTTCTCAAAGGTTGGGGAAGTTGTAGCAGTTAGGGAGATTAAGTAAAATAAATTAACTAAACTCCCATTAGCACGTGATTTTGTGTTTTCGTGTTAAGGAGCACATTCACGGGTATGTCGTAGAGCAACCCGCGAATGATTCGCGACTCTGTATAAGCGCAACCCGCGAATACAAGGATTCGCGACTTGCTATAAAGGAGACCCGCGAATGACTCGCGATTTGTCAAGCATGAGAGTCGCGAATACATCCCAACATGGCTAAATGGAAAAGTAATCAGTTGGGTATATAGGGAATGCATTTCATCATGAGCAAAGGTATAGTGAAAATAGGCTAACCTCAATCCATAAGTGTCCTTTTGTGTGCTGACATGAGGGATATCAACACTCGGACGGAGAGGTGCCATTCAGGTGTATAATAGATGCCCCCTAATGTGTGAGGTCAGAGGGGAATGATGGCCGAAATACATTATAATATTTAACTCTGGAGAAACTCAGAAATCCAATGGAGCAGAGAGAGTACCTGAAACCAATACATAATAATGAGATATAAAAAGTTACATCTGAGGATACTATGTTCAATTTACTGGAACACTAGCTCCTTTACAATATTTGATTACATCATATGATACGGGTAGAAACCACGTATAGTACAAAGGTGGATCGAAGCCACAATACAATAATGATGAGTCTTCAAAGATCTGGGAGATGGATAGCAGAATAGAACATGGTATTGCGCAACTTAGCCCACAATGAGGGACTAAGGTCTTCATAGATGATCCCAAAGAACCAGTACAATCCAAGCCATGTCAATAAGGGTAAGCTGAAGTTGAACATGGAGAGGATTCAACAGTTTGTCAATCAATGAGTGATAATTGACAACTGAAGCAAAGGAGTTCACCAATGATGAAAGTGAATCCAGAGGTACTATCGTCAAAACTCTAGGTCGTTGTCATCAGGAGGTGCTGAAACAAAACCATACTGTGATAAGGAAGGCAATGGATCCTCCAACAGATCACAAGATTGACTAGGAACTAGGCAAAAGAAGGGTGACACAAGTAAATGGATAACAGATATAACAGTAATAGGATTAGGTGATAGATCAGACATTAGGTATAATCCTTGAACAGTGAGCATGACACAGAGATGACCCAAGGCAGCATACAACGGATAGATAGAACAACTAGACTTATCTGTCATGTAGGAGACATGAACAGATTCCCCAGGTATAATGGACAAGAGGAGGAGTCAAGACTCAAAGCGATAGCTGAACACAAGTGTATACTGAAACATGGATATCGGAAAGCAAAGAGTGTTATGTTCAAGGATGACATGCTGCCATTACTGAAAACAAGAGAAAACTTCTTCCTTACCTTCCCTGTTAAGTTTTAACGAGTCCAGGAAAGTAAACTCGGTTCCCTCTTTATTTTTTAACAAGCTTGAAGAGATGGGAAAATAATGCTTGATACACTGACCCGTGGATTTAATGAGCCCGAACTAGTACATGCTCATGCGGTATTTTCACATTTAGAGAGTCTAAAAATGCCAAAGAAGACTCCAGGGGGGTCCTTTTTTGTTCAATTTAGTCTCCCGAGGCCGAAAAAGTATAAAACAAACCACAGAAGAACTCACTTAACTTCTGAAGAAGAAAAGGAGAACCTTTTTCGTACTTAGTCGGGAAGGTCCGAAAAAGGTTAAATTACCACCTACCCAACGCTCCTTCCAAAACAGCATAAAATAGCTTGAGTTTTATGAGTGTGAAGGAAAGCAAGATCACTTGGAAAGATCCATTTGGTTACGAGAAATGGGGCTTACAACAATAAACTCATTGCTTTGTTCTTTAGTGTTTAACGAGCATGACAAAGACACAAAGTACACTCAGAATATTTTTCATGTTTGGGTCCAGAGCACAAAAAAGAGAAAACTAAGCTCAAACTGGGTGTTCCTTTTCTGTAAATTTAGTCCCTCAGGTCCGGAAAAGTGATAAACCTATACCTGAGAATACTCTTCTCAATT
>LPNX010076032.1:0-12500 GCA_001517045.1 Pseudotsuga menziesii
AACAATTGGTTACATGGTCAAGAATGGCCTCCCATACCCTTGGGGCACTAATCTCAAGTTATATTCAACAATGAACTATACTAAGATCATGCAGAGTTCATTGTTTGGGCTCATTTTGGTGGCTGATAAATCAACTATAGCTACAACCAATGAAATTCTAAATCATCTGAAACCCCCAATTGAAATTGCGGCTTTGTCAAAGGAATTAATACAAATTATGGAAGAAGTGGATACACTCCTCAATTTTGAATTGGATAAATACTTAAGGATTTTGAAAGGAGTAGGGGCTTATCTCCACATGAGTGGGTCAATATGCATGCACTGAAGGATTTTCAATCCATGAAAGACACACACACAACTTGTCTCGAGGAAGTAGAGTTAAAAAAAACAATCTCCAGGAAGCAGAGTTAAAAAAAAAAACAATCCCCAGGAAGTAGAGTTAAAAAATAAACAATCTCCAAGAAGTAGAGTTAAAAAAAAACAATCTCCAGGAAGTAGAGTTAAAAATAAAAAAATAAAAACAATCTCCAGGGAGTCACCGCAATATTACTGGAATTGACAAAATCAGCGGAAATTTGCAGGAAGTGACCCCAACAATAAACTGAGTCCCCTATGAACAACGACTCTGAACTTAATAGTACATAAATTCACACAAAAACGCCGAAACCGGTCCTAGTATCAGTGAAAAACCGCCTGAAATTAAATTCTTGGAGAACATGAGGGACTCTCACTAAACTTTTGTTTAAACACAACAATCCTCGGAAAGTGGCAACATTACCAAAATTCAATAAAAGCACACACACATTATGTTCAATCCATGAAAGACATATATTCAGCAATCCACGATAAATAGATAGATTGAAGTGAATTATAGAAGTTAAGTGTTAAATATATATATATATACAATAATATATAACTAATGTGTGTTTTGTTTTGTGGGCGCTGTAAGTGTATTTGTAAGCCGGGCTCTATCAAGTGTAAAGTCTTCTATTGTAAAGGCCTCAATTGTAGTACTATGTTATGACAATACTTTGACATAATGGCATGGCAACATGTGCACAGGGAAAGCTAAAATGGGAGAAAAAGAATGGTACTTCTTCAGCCTTAGGGACCGCGAGTACCCGACAGGCCTTCGGACTAACAGGGCCACGGATGCTGGATACTGGAAAACAACCGGGAAGGATAGAGAGATTTTCAATTCACGATCATCTGCACTAGTTGGAATGAAGAAAACGTTGGTTTTCTACAAGGGCAGAGGTCCTAAAGGAGAAAAAACCAACTGGGTAATGCACGACTGCCCGTCCTATGTTGTGCGACGCTGATATCCAGGTTTTGAATTACGTCATGAATACCAATCTCCGTTGCCGGCAGATACCTGGATATGTTGAAGCAACATATCCAAAGATATTTTTAAATGCTACAGATACCTGGTGCGTTACTCTTACGTTAAAAACTTCTAATACAAAGATATTTTTAAATGCTACAGCCATTAGAAGCAGAGTATAAGCTATTTTTGTCAGAGAGAACCTGATTTTACCTCTCGCACAGTGGCCAGTTCCTTGGCTGAGGAAGGGATTCGTCGCTTGCTCTTCCGAGAGCAGCTTCAGCTTGAGCGATCCAGATGAGGTGCGTTGCTCTGCCTGGCTTTTTTAACAGCAAATGGTCGTTCTGGCCATATCTATTCCACTTGCTCTTCTAGTAAACAGTCAGTAGCTCGAATCTGAACAGGTGGTCGCAGGGGATCATTGCAGAACAGGTGGCCGTGAAGCTTTTGGACAGCTGCAGGGGATCATTGCAGGGCGAGGGGATCATGGCGCGGCGTGGGATCATTGCAGGGCGAGGGGATCATGGCGCGGCGTGGGTTCACGCGAGTTTGAATTGTGGCGGGAGCACAGGATGGGACGTGACGGAGCTCCGACGGACGGACGTTCGACGGCGTTGGCGACGAGTGCCGGGGAGAGGAGGCCGCCGGCGGTCGGAGCGGCACGGCGACGGGGTTGAAGCGGCTGCCGGCAACGGAGACGGGCGGTCGCCGGCGCGACGATTGCCGCCGGGCAAAATCGTCGCGTCGGTAGCCCACTCCATAATCTTGAATTTTATAGTCTAAAATTGAATTTACTTGTATTTTCCCAACAACCATATTTAATTGTATCATAAACTAATATCATTTTTAATAACTTTAAAGTCTTTGTTGCTATTGTAGTATAACCATAAGGCAAGAGCTATTTATTGAGCTGTAGAGTATTTAATGCCTATGCAGTAGGCTTGATGACCCTTAGATCTCGAGGAGCTCAAGATCCAACAATCATCAAACTTGCTGCAAAAGGCATTAAATGCTTTGCACCTCAATGAATAGCTCTTGCCATAAACATCATCTTAGGATCTATAAACTTCATTGATTGTCTATAAAATCCTAAATTCTCTTGCGTCTTTAATCATAATAGTACTATATTGTTCGTGGTTCAATTTCTACTTAATCATCTTTTACGCAAAACCTGCCAAACCTAGCAATCGTATGACAATAAAAGCAAATATCGTTGTAACAGTGAAGCCTGGAAGTCAATGACATTAAACTTCAGACGGTGGATGAGAGGAGTGTTATGCGTGATTGAAGCAGTCATAAATATAATTAAAACACCGGGCCGGGCCAGGCCCGGCCATGCTAAAAATGCACTTACCAATTTGCTACTCCGAATTAGAATGGTGATTTCATTTCCAACGGCGCCAACCCTAACCCTAACCTAACTTAATATAGTGTAATGATCATTTCCAACTGTGCCTAACCTAACCTAACATAATGGCATTGCCATCTTGAGTAACTGTTTCTAATCTAATTATATAAAGATAGCTACCTCTAACAGCCCACAGCCATGTCAAACCCACCATAATAAATTCAAAACAGAGACTGCCATATCATATATCACATTCTGTCAGTGTAAGAGTTTAAAACTTTTAGGTTTTGGTAGGGATGTTTTGATATGAATATGGTGATTTAATCAGGATTTTATGTTCACATTCTATCAGTGTAAGAGTTTAAACTTTTAGGTTTGGTAGGGATGTTTTGATATGAATATGGTGATTTAATCAGGATTTTATGTTGTTCAAATCATATTTATGAATGCATAAATTTACTTTACACAGACTCAAATACCTCGTAACATAATTTAGACACTGTTATCCAAAATCTAAATTTTGTTTTGGTGAAAGATGCTAAAAATACGCTTTTTCGATTCATAAATACAGAGGTTTCTACTAATTGCAGTTGGAAATTTAATAGAGATAGAGGTCATGTCAGAATTCAGTCACAACTTCAACGCCTTCCACCGTTCCACGCCATAAAAACGAACGAAGAGATGATGTACAAATACATTGTTACGAGTGAGCTAAAAAGATCGTTAATTTGGTCACTTTTTAGTTAAAATTTTGATACAAATTGTTGAAGTTGCAGTTATAGTTAAAATTTCGGTAGAATTTGTTCGTAGTTTTAGATTGATAGAATTGTATAATCTAATTATTTATGAACTGAATCTATTTTTAGAATCAACATTTCAATTTTACATTATATTGCAGCTACATTCCTATCAAAATTACTGCAAATGCAAATCATAAATCGTAGACTGTTTATGCTTTAAATAGCGGGCAATATTCTTTGACTTTTTACAAGCAGGCTGTCCGATCTCCACTGTCAAGGTTGTAGAATCATGGAAGCGTTGAAGAAAGAAAGTGCCATGAAGCATCTCAATAAACGATTTCCAAGAATGGGTAGTACAGCCGGAAAAGTCATCACTTGCAAAGGTAAAATGATTTGTTTTTTTTCCAAATTGAACAGAGCTCCCCTGGCTTTTGTTTGTTTTTTCTTCTAAATCTTGTTAAACTTTGTTTGTTTTTTCTTCTAAATCTTGTTAAACGAACGAGCATATAATGAATTTGTTGAATTATCAAGCAGCGGCTGTAGCATGGGGGCCTAAGCAGCCACTGGTTATTGAAGATGTTCAAGTGGATCCGCCGAATTATATGGAAGTCCGCATTAAAATCACCCACACCTCCCTCTGTCACAGTGACCTTACATTCTGGATGCATGAGGCCAGTGTAACATTTAATCATTTCATTCCTAATTCAAAGCTATTCATTACTAAAATTTATATATATATATATATATATATATATAGATTATCAATTTTTTTTAAATTCCTAACTCCAAGTCAGGCTATTCTACCTCATCTTTCTTTTTATATGGCATGCAGGATGAAAAACTATTTCCACGCATATTCGGCCACGAGGCTGCAGGGTTTGAATTTCACCAATTTATCGTCTCATTGCGTTATGTTTCCATCCCAAACAAACAAAGAAGTAATTCGCTGAGAGAATTTGATGAATTGCAGGATTATGGAGAGCGTTGGAGAATTTGATGAATTGCAGGATTATGGACAGCGTTGGAGAATTTGATGAATTGCAGGATTATGGACAGCGTTGGAGAAGGTGTTATAGATCTCGAGGAAGGAGACCGTGTCATTCCTTTGATCGCTGGAGAGTGCGGAGATTGTGATTACTGTAAGTCCAAGAAGACCAATCTCTGCGGAAACTTCAGAGTCGACGCCTTCAGGACTGTGATGCGGAGCGATAACAAAACTCGTTTCTCTCTTTCGGGGAAACCAGTTTATCATTTCATGACGTCAACGTTTAGCGAGTACACTGTTGTTGATTATGCCTGTGTCGTCAAAATCAATCCGAAGGCTCCTCTGGAAAAAGTGTGCCTTCTCGGCTGTGGAATAGCGACAGGTCTGTACTGAACCCATACATCAAATGAATTTGCCCACTTGATATTTCAAATACTAGATAACTGAATCTTGAATCTTAAATCTTGAAAGATAGTCAAATACAGGTGAATCTTGAATCTTAAAAGATAGTCAAATACATGTGAATTTTGAATCTTAAATCTTGATTGAATCTTAAATCTTGAAAGATAGTCAAATACAGGTGATAAGTAAGGTTCCTAGCAGAGATCCATCTTAATTTCCTTTCCTGTGTTATACACTGACTTCATTGATGCTATCAATCCTTGTTAGGCTTCATCTTAGAGTTTGCTTCATCATCAGGTTAGAGTTTGATTCATCATCAGGTAAGTGTGTTTGATTGATGTGTTATCTACTATTCACATTAACACAGTTCACAGAAAGAGGGAAAGGTTTAAGCATACACAACCTACAAATAAGTAACCAGGAGATACTGTTTTACTATTTTATTGTGATTGTTTCATTCACATATTTGACAAGCATAGATCCATAAGAAATCAGATCAGGAATCAGAATATGTTTATGTTGATTTATTTCATATACAACTATTGTATTTCGAAGTGACATATCTACCTAGATAGTGGATACACTCACCACTGTTCCTGTACTGGTAATATGTTAATGTACTTGTCATATGTTAAAACTTTGATACTGCTGAGAACAGACAATCACAAGTGCAATACAAACTTCAAGATGTTTGAATAAACATATTGGGACTGTATTTTTCCATTACAGCTACCTTAAAGTAAATGATATATTTAGGTTTTTATTACATAATATTTATTTAATTAAGTTTATAAGAGTTTTTATTTGAGATTTGGGGTGGACTACTGTCTATGTTTTTTCATCTAGTGGAAGAGTGTACTGTGAAGATTGATTCTATAGCAAGAGTAGGATAAAAGACAAAGACAACTATAACGCCTGGCTTTTCTGGCCAATTTCTGATCCAAACTGATCAAAATTTTTCGTTTTATTTTTGTAATTTTGTAAGTTCATTAATTGTATTAGCCTCTCTTAGAGTAAATCCGGGATTTTAAAACTACCCAAAACTAAAATTAAGATTTAAACATTTGAAATTATGATTTCAGCTAAAATTGGTTGGGGGCTTTTTGGTTAGGGCTTATACTGCTCCCTACAGCTGTAGTCAAAATTAGAAATAAACAATTATAATATATATATATATATAATTGGTAGCCTATAAATGGATAACTGTTAGTTATGCATCCATAACTCATAGATGATGAATGGATAACCAACAATTCATGGCATATAATTAAAAGAATGTGAGATTAAAAAAGAATATAAAATATAACTAATAGTTATAGTTGATAAATGGATAATGTAGCCTCTCAACTATTTAATCCCTATCAATGTGATCCAACCACAAACTATGTAGATGTACTAGTTTTAAACTTTTAACCACTACTAATATAAGTGACCTATCCATGCTTTTATCAAATAATATTTTCACCTCTTTTTACCCTCTAACATTCATGGTGATCTGATGTGCTATCTTGGAAGAATAGTATTCATGGATATCTGATCTGCAGGTGTTGGGGTTGCATGGAATACAGCTAACGTAGAACAAGGATCAACAGTAGCCATCTTTGGTCTCGGATCAGTCGGCCTTGCTGTCAGTAAATTTTCACCAAATTCGCTTCCTTTCTTGTCTTGTCATTAAATTTGAGAATTTTTTCCTAACTTGGTTTGTCAATTGAAAGGTTGCTGAGGGTGTCAGATTGAGAGGAGCATCTAGAATAATTGGAGTTGACACCAACGTTAACAAGTTCCCCAAAGGTAAATGAACAGATCACTTCTGCAACTGGCTATAGAGAGACTCAAATTCACAATTTTCTTAACAGAATTTGCCTGCAGCCATGGCCATGGGAGTGACTGAATGCATCAACCCAAAAGACCACTCCAAGCCCATAAATGAGGTATTTTTTCATATTCTCTTCTGTAAAAACACAATTACTTAACTTGTGGGTAGCTTGATGGAAGAATATCTTCCATTTACATCCTCACTATACTCTGTAAAACTATTATCTTATTAGCTCGTAAGCTTGTGTTCAAGAGCTTCTGTTTTTTGCAGGTGCTACGAAATATCTCAGATGGAGGCGTAGATTACAGCTTCGAGTGCGTTGGACATGCAGATATAATGTACCAGGCATTCTTATCTGCACACGATGTAATATCCATCTTCTTCTTTGCCTTTTCCTTAAAGAAATGATTGTACAGGTTACAAGACCTACAGGGGATATTAATGTGGATTAATCCACCACAGGGGTGGGGTTTGGCAGTGCTGGTTGGAATCGATGCAAGCCCGCGAAAGATAAGCATTCGTCCATTGGAATTCTTCGACGGAAGGAAGATAGACGGTTCAACATTTGGGGGATTCAAGGCAAAAACTCAACTGCCTGATCTGGTAGAAAAATGCATGAATAAGGTGCAAAGACATGCATGATATGTGTTGATTTTCAAAATTGTTTTAGTGGTGAAGAATATCAACATTCTCATTCATTAATCTGGTGGACCTGGTGGGTGCAGGAGATCAGGGTGGAAGAATTTATTACACATGAGCTCCCTCTTTCAGACATAAACAAAGCATTTGACTTGCTGATGGACGGAAACTGTTTGAGATGTGTGCTGCATCTTTGACAGAACTTGCTTTCTTTCAGGGGAACAGTCATTTAATCTGTAATTAAACAGTTCCTTAGTTTGTCGCTGATTAATATGCAGCAAGTTAAGTTGCAAGGTTAATTATTATGATTTTTTATAGTTAGACTTTTTAACATATATATATATATATATAAATATTTTTATAGTTATTTATTTCAAAAAATACTAATAAAATAAGGAAAAAAACTCTTTTTTATCCCCATCTAAATCATATTTAATTTAATTTGATTAGTGATTTCGAAAGCTATCCGAATCATATTTAATTTGATGTGTGATTTATAACTTAGAGTTACACAGTATATACATATAATATTTTCTTAAAATAAAAACTCTTATGCCGCTACGGCTGTGTGTACTTACATCTCTGATCTATGTTAAAAAATAATGTGTGTACTGCATATTTTTATTATATTCAAAATCAGAAAACAAATATATACTTGAGAAAATATAATAATAAAAAATCCCGAAATAATGTGAGTGTCGTCAAACTTGTTCTTTATAGAAACATAATACACCTATTATATTTATAATACTAGCAATTGCCCCAAGAAGTTGCAATGATACCCCCATAAGTCAATGTTGGAGGGTGCCAAAGTGGTTATAAAGGGGAAACTAAAATTTAATTAGTGTTTGTAAGGGAGAAAGAATTATGTAGAGTTATGAAAAAGATGTGGCAGATTTGACAATGACTGTAATTTATTTAATTTCTTATCTAAAAAGAAGACAAAGAAATCCAAAGATAAACTATTGATGGCAGAGGAAGAAGAGAAAGAAAAAGAAGAGAATAAGAAGTGGAAGGAGGGAGTTGTAAGTAAGGAATATTTTTCTAGATAACAATCATGGAAGGATCACCATAAGCATTAGTAGTTTAAATTAGTGCATTGCAACATTAAGGTGTGGCGTGAGTGTCCTTGATTCATGACGAATTGTCGAGAATTGAAGACCTTAAAAGCCATTTTACAACTATATATAAGTGGTGCATAGACATGGGTAAATCTGAACATAAGTTGAAATGGAGCAACAAAACAATTGTTCTCATAGGCGGGGAAGGGAAAGTGATTGTAGAAAATTTTGAGCATAGATATTTCCTATTTTTCCTCTATACAATTTCCATCCATGTGCATAAGCATTCTATATGAGGTTTTAGCCTTTCTTGACGTTATTGAAAATGAAATGTTTCACACATTGAAGACAGAAATTTCCAAATTCTGATTTATATTTCTTATGAAAAGATATTTTATTGTCAATTTATTTCTTATGAATGGGTTTTGAGGGAACAATTGTGGCTTGGGAAAGCAACGGGAGAAAATTGCATGCTAGACTATGCTTGGAAGTCATAGTGAAGGAAATAATTAATATATAAGACATTTATTCACATAATTATTATATGGACTCTCTAATCTCCTTAAGCAAATAATTTGAATTACAAATGAAATATTGATGGTTTTATATTAATAGATATCAAGGTTTATCAATTCCATATATATTCATTGGAACATTGATGTTATTGTACATACAAATATGTAAATGTACTTATAGTTTTTTACTATTATTGCTTGTAGATACTTCAAGGATTAATTTTTTAGTATAGGCTTAGTGCTAAGATGTTTTAAGTCTATAGATAAGGTTAATAAGAAATTGTTTTATAAACTTTTCTAAAAAGTTTATTTTTATGTTAGTGCTCCCTAGCATAATAGAAAATGTAATTTTTTATTTTTTAAAGAAAAAGTTAAGATAAAGTTTATTTTTATGTTAGTATTCCCTAGCATAATACAAAATGTAATTTTTTACTTTTTAAGACAAAGTTCAAATTTTTGTCTTGGATTTTCTCTCAAACTTTACTTGTATGTATCTCAAAACTTACATCTCTATAATTTCTCTATTTGCACATTCTATTTTAAAAAAACAAAAAAATTATTATTTGATGTTTAATCATTTTCTTTAAATTGAATCACTAATAGTAAAAATATCTCAATATATCATACAGATTTCATAGTGATAGTGGCCCATTAATATAACGTTTGATTAGTAGTAAAGATTATTTGCTTTTTTTGTGCATTTTTTGTATGAGGTTTTTATTAGGTACATGTATATATAAGAACAACAAAATTGGATACACCATAAATAATATATTGGCCAAGTAAATGTATGTATATGAAGAACAAAACTGGATACTCCATAAAATAACCTCTAGAAATTGTTACTATCACTATAAAATCCTTGGTACATTTTTGTATGGACTTTTTATTGGGAAAATGTCCATACAAAGAGTTAATTGCATTGTGGTTGAGTGGTAAGTCTGTTTTAGTTAGTTGCATCGTGGTTGAGTGGTAAGTCTATATAAATTTACTGCATTCTATGTTTTAGTGATAAGTTTTCATAAGTTTACTATATTCCAAGTTGGTAAGAGTTCATTGAGTAAGCTAATTATTATTGATTACCTTGAGATTTAGTGGTAAGCTTACACTACTTTATTATCGTCTTATCCAGTTAGTAAGAGTTTAATGAGTAGGTTAATCATTATAGTTAGGTTGCAGTTAACTCTTAGTTTTATTCAATTTGTTTTATCTTTTTATTTTTTATTAGAAATTCATTTTCACTAAGTTGGTAGTAGTTCATTATAATCAACTTGCATTCATCTTAACCTAGAATCTAAGTATAGATCCATTTTAATCCTCAATTTCTCAAGCAATTATGAGAAAGATCAAATCCATAGAAGTGCAAAAACCGCAAAACAAATCACAACTTTAAAGATTTAATCCTTATTGTGAAGAGATTTAATTCTTCTCGAAGGTCTTGACAACCAACACCTCATTAGCTTGTCTATGTATTCTGATGTTGGAAGATGACTTGCACTATTGATAGATAACACATACCTAAGGAATTCCTTGCAACGTAGGCATATTTTTATTGTCAATAAAAATACATTGCATGCAATTCAAATACCCCACAAAACCAAGAAAGGTATAAATATAAATTTGTCTTCAATTTGTGCGGCCTATCATAACAAGGCTTTAAACAATTTCCAACACACATCCCAAGCCAATCATCATTATGACCCATAAAACACCCAGATCCTTGCATATCCATTGAACAAAAATACCATCAATAAAAAATATTATTTTTTAGTTTATGCTCCCTACTTATACAAAATACATATACTAAGACCCCCCTTGTTATAGTTTTGAATTAGCATGTCCTATTAAAAACCTCATTTTTCAATACCAACCACAAACCATCTTCTCTTTGAACACCTTATTCTTCCATAGTTTATCCCAACACCAATTATTTCCCCAATGTACATTGTTATAAAGTGCCCTATATATACTAAGACCCTCCTTATCATACCCGTGAAGCATTTCAGAATATTATTTCCTCTTCTTTTTAACATTTATGACATAAACAACTTTAAGTAATAAATTGTTTAAATAATGAAATGCAATATGTTGTATTGTGATCTAGTGGTTGACATAAGGAGTCGTCAATTTTTAATTTTTTTTAAATGAAATGCACAAATCTTCTTGTAATCTGGACAGTAATTATGTGTACTCTTACAATCAATTTTTCTGGTAAAAGAAGAGAGTAGTGATTTTGTTCTAAATGACCTTTGCAACAAATGTTTTTTTATCGGCATCTGTTTCAGTTTGCTTTAGGGGCCTCATGAAAAAGAAACCATAGATGTCCTAGTGATCACCGTACCAATGGATTTGTTGCTTGTGTTTACACATGTTTCTTTGTGTACATGCATTGGGTTTGCCATTTTGACAAACTCTATTTTATCACATTATCAGTCATTGTTGCAACAAAGATTGGAAATGTCAATTGAAAGAATTTACTTGCATCTCAAATATTTACTACATGATTTAATGCTACAAATTTACTCCAAATTATTTCAACTTCAATTATATGTAGATATGTGCAAAACACAAGGTAATGAGGGTCCTTGAGATCTATCTACAACCACTGGATAGAATGTTTGTGTGTAAGAGAGAGCACATCCAACCATGTATAAAAGTGCAAGCCTAATCTTCATATTGTAAGCATGTAAGAGAAACATAGAGACAACTCCAAAAACAAATATATTGGGTGTGTGCAAGAAGTTGAGGGTCTCTTTTGGCAAGTTAGATGCAATACAAAACTGAAAAAACAGGCATCCATCAACTTGGATGCATATTTTGAGACACTTACACAATGAATCTTGCGATCAGTAAAAAACAAGAAATGTAGGAAATTGAATGAACTTTCCAAATATATATATTTTTTTCTATTGAAAATGTTGTTAACTATATAAAGTTAGATAAATTTTAACCGGCACTTTTTATCTTTTGGACAAATTATAAGGTATATGTTTTTGTGGGTGCAGCGTCTGAGTGTCTAATTGATGGAATAAACTTACGAAAACTGGTATAAATATATAGAACATATAGGACTAGTGCACGACTTTTTTCCAATAATAAAAATAATATTTTTAAATTTTTTTTTAATTATCTAAGAGATCAAACCTCGAAAATGGTACGCCAATTGTGGGTGCAGCATTTGAATGTCTTAATGCAATTATTTGGAAATGGGTTTTTTATAGCATGTAGAGGTTGGTGTTATTTAGTGCACCATACAATTTTTTTTTTTAAATGGTTGAGAAACGAAGGAGATATGGATGAAACACTACCAATGTGTTTTTTGAGTTGAGGAGTGATGACAGAAGATAAATAAGAAAAAAATAGAAAAAATTATGTATTCTTGTTAAAATTTACATATTTAGAATCTGCAAAAAAAAACATATCTGTTTCTAAAATCTCATAAAAAATGGAGTTGTGCAGCATAATCAAACGAACCGCTAAACACGAGCATATTGAAAATTTGGATATAATGTTGAATTTGCCATGGTTTATCATACTCCAAGGCACAGGCATGTTGAATCCGAAGAAAAGTACAAAGTAGACACATAGGCATAGGAATTCCATGAAAGCATGGGTGGAGGCTCGGCCTTATCCTTTGGAGGGAATAAATTTTTGAATTTAAAAACTACGC